>JABFFB010000477.1:0-97020 GCA_013623555.1 Fusarium nisikadoi | reverse complement strand
CCCTGCTGCACAGCATACATGTACATCTCATACTCTTCTTGACAAGCAGGGCAGCCCGCCCAGTTCGTGAGATAAGTCTCATGCAGATGCTCAGCGCGCTTATGCACACGGCCGCTCATTCGTGCGTAAGGGCATTTTCGGACCTCTTCGTGTTCCCCGAGGAACTTGTGGCAGCGGCGGCATTCGTGGGTTATGTGGACGATGTTGCACATCTTGGTAGGTGAGAGGTCAAGGGACTGTTGATTGGAGAGTAAAGCTAAGACGATGAGATGGGAAGAAAGTAGAGTGCTTGTTTGTTGGCTTGGTAGTAGAGTGGTTGTTGGTTGTCTCGAGTGTTTTGTGAAGAGAAGGAAAGAAAAGGACAGGACTCTGGGGGCTCGGAATCAATAAATAGGAGTGATCTTGAGCTGCCACTGTCACTTCAAGAAGCTGTGAAATAGAAACCACCACTGGCAGAAGAGACTGTGAATGCCATACTGAGATGTTCAACATCAGCTACCAGTGCTGTACCGATGAATCAGAGGGAAAGAGGAACGACTGTTGACGTGAAAACTACCGCGATGGAAGCATCGGCCGTCACTGCGCGCATATCTGCAGCCTATGGCGGCTGGACCTGGTATCTGGTTGCTGACGGCGATGTTCATAGTAGCTGCCGTCAAGGTTATCAATCCGTATCGGCCAGTCACTTGGGAGAGTTTGATATGGCTTCTTGATTCTACACAAGTATCAGAGAGATAGCAAAAAGGAGTTCACTACAAAGCGGCTGGTCTTCTATGTCTGATGAAGTCTGAAGTCAAGCACTACGAACAAGCATATCAAGGTTTAACTCATGCCCTCTTCCTCTGCGCTCTGCCAAGTAGTTGTGCCATTATCATATCCGAGAATACATGGTGTTCGCGTTGAACAATATTTGTTAGTTTGGCAAACACGATTCCAGCATCAAAGGCTGTAAGAGAGAGATAACCAGCGCAACGTTTCTGTGACCACACATTTGTGACTATCTGTCGAGGCTCCAAGGCTGGACGAAAATGGATTGCGAGTCTGCAGTGATTCTCTTGTTTGATCCGGCATCCGTCATGCCCGTCACCTCCCAGGTCAGCTTCTCTGACACAGAACCCTCCAAATTGCCAACACTTGTTGTTATCAATGGCAATAGTAGCCTAACTACACCAGCGACACCTCATATCGTGCACTTCAATCACGACAATAGTATAAGTGACAGTCAGGTGAGCCAACGCTCTGCGTATCACATTCAACAGCAAAACGCCTATATAAAGCTCGACTGCACCCACAATCTTAGTCTCCCAACCCAAATCCACTACACTCTCACCATCGCAAGCTAGTACTATTTCAAGCTCAAAATATTTTCAACACTCACATTTGACACCATGTCTCAACCTCAACCACAACCGCAACCCAAGCCCCGTCCCAAACCGAGACCTCGACCTCCTCTGGCTCCGGATCGGTCTGAGCCTCACTCTCAATCTAGGCCCACGCCTAAGCCAAGACCCCGACCTTTACCTTTACCCAAGCCTCAAGGTAATCGAGTACCATGGTAAAAGGACATCATGAACACTGGCCCCGAAGATGATAGGGGATATGGCCGTTCTGGGAGGGGAAATACACAGTTTGAATATCTTGGGATATCCACAGTTAGGAAATAAGAACTTTCCCCTCATTAAATGCTTAGCGTTCCAATGCGTTAAGCTGTGATTAGTACCCCTGTGAATGTGGAGTGATTGAGATCACAAGAGTGGCAAGGATTCTTGTTTTTGAGATACAACTTTGAACGAGGCAGAGAATTTGTACCTTCATTCTAAATCCAAGAGTTGGCATGAGCGATCTTTAGTAGATGTCAGATGTGTCCTTTGCACAGGCGTTACTTCTGTTCTGTTACTGGTATACCACTTCTTGTTGCTAGGTGATAAGACGCTTTCCAGTTCATTGGCCCTTTGAAGCTCATGTTGACCGATTGTTGTCACCATCTACGCCTCGGCCAAGGTCAGGAAATACTAGGAGGCCAAGGTGGAGCTCTCCAGGGACTCGCCTATCGACTTTTCCTTTACATATTACTCCTCAGTCAAGCTCTTTAAAAGGCTTTTCGTCGTGTTCACAGTCCTCAAGGGCCTGGCTCACGTCAAGTACCTCGGTGGTATTCTTCAGACAGGCTTCCCGTGATTCTTGCTAGATACAGGATACCTTCCAAGTCTACATCAGAGACTGAATGCTCTGAAGATATTGCGGCGACGGAATAAACTATGCCCACGGGTTCAATGAGGATAGCTCCACTATCAAAGAGATCTGGTAGACGATAATTATTCTTTAGAATGCGGGCAGTTTGAAAGCATCATCTTGATCACGGAAGTCTTCATTGAAAGGAAGCTACCATCGCTACTCGCATCACAGCATAGATAATGGAGACGTCCAATATCAATTTAGTCGGTTATTTCATTGCGCTCGACTTCCTTTCTTTTCTTGTCTGTGTCCTTTTCCCCGTTGAGATCGACTAATGTCCACCAGTGGCCAAGTCTCTCGTCCTCCAATCAATGTCTGTTTCCCTCTTCCCCTACGTACAACAGTACCCATCGGGCCTTCACCTATCAACGCTTTTGCTTCTTTTTTGATCCGGAGACTAGAGGGTTGTCAGTCCTTCGTTTCTTATCCGGAAACGTCTTCCGATCCGGATATTTCTTCATCGCTTCAGCCGCCTCCTCCCCTTCAAGGATTTTGGTTTCAGGAGGTTTAGGATATTTCTTTGCGATTTCTAGATAGTCGCCCACGTTCTGTCTGAGAAAAGATGGCGAGGCTGGATCGTCACTTGATGCCGAAGTTGTGAGCGGGTGGACCGGCTCTGTGTCCTTTTTGTGTTCGGGAGCTGTGGCGTCTTGCATAGCTTTCAGGATTATCTTCTCTACGTTCCGTATCTGAGTGCGTAGTTCCTCGTTTCCCGGTAGGAAAGTCATGGCTTCATCTTGAAAGGAGTATGCCTTCGCCATAAGTTCACTCAGGTTATGAGCGGCTTCGATTTTGGATTCCGTCTCCATATCTTTGGTATGCAAGTATTCCTTCTTCTTGGTCACCTTTGAAACGATTAATCATCACTTAGCCGATGATTTAGACTTACAGCAGGCGAGAGATCAATTGTATAATTGTGATTCGGCAAGTATCCTCGAGGAGAATATGGCTGCTATTGCAGATGATGAAGATATAAGAAGAGAATCCAAAAAGAAAGTACACCAGCACAGGGGTTTTATATGAAGGGCATTTGTTTGATCTAATTCACTCGGCAAGTCTCCGCCTATAGCAATTCAATAAAACAGAGAGCAGACGGCGTGTCAATTGTCAAACTTGGTCGAAGAGATACATACATATCTGCAGCAAGCAGCCCCAGCCCTTTGTTAGGCTCACTTCACCTGCGCAATTGACGGCCCTGAGTCAAAGAAATATTATGCATTAATTCCGATGAATTAATCTTCAATACAAAGATACTCAATATCACTCCATACCTGTAAACAAAGGCCAAGGAGGCTTACATTATGCCTGCAGCTTAAGGAACATTGTTATTTGTTGAATGTCACTTAGCAAACACTTTTTACAATACTCACGTTTTGCTTTGTGTCTAACCAGAGTTATCCCTTGGCCCGATGGTATCTGATCTTCAAAGTGTACGAAAGCAATCATTGACTTTCTAAGTTTTATCATTTCCTAAATGACCTCTCGTTTTAGACTATTAAACATTAGAATTATAGCGTCTCTCCAGACCACACAACACTCAAGGTCACGGTTGGCGAGACACACCGAAATGCATGCTCCTTTCGTGATTTGTAATCTGGTCATCGCTGTGCTTCCAGGATCGGGATAGGGACTAGCTTTGGCCGCAAATGAACCGTTCACGTTGGTACCATGGCAGCGCTTTCACGTCTCAAAACATACAGAAGATAAAGCGACGTCGCCGCAAGCTCTGCAGGGAAATCAATTGGTAACGCAGTACAATAAGATTCCGGACGGAGACCCTAGAACTGAGAGTTCGAGAAAATTGTATTTGTAAAGCAGGGTTTGCGCATTGGCATATGAGCACTTAAATCTTGTCACAAGGCGAGCGGCCATGGTATACAAAAAGCCATCAAGCAAGGCCCAGAACGCAAATACAAGCTCAGGAGACATATTCCCGTCTCTAGTAGCATATGATTACTCATATATTCTTAATACCACGTATTTATTGTAAGATCCTCCAAGTTCTTAAATCGCCATCACGCGAGCGTTCACGATCCGGGGCGTCTCAGTCTCCACAACAAACCGAGACCAGGACAGTCAGCACGAAGTTTAATACTAGCAGAGAGATCCAGACAAGGAACATTCAAGGCTGAGAGCCTTTTGCATATGTTTGAGCCATTGTCATCTGGCGGATTGGAAAAAGACATGGAACAACTCAAGGCGCTTGCGTCGCGAGTTAGGTCATTGAACATTGTTCTGAGAGGGAATTTTGAATTGAAGCATTGGTATTTATCACAGTACTTGTCCAATCTTACCGACCTTGAGCTGCACGGCAGCCATGAGTTCCTTGGTTGGAGCTACCTTAACCGGGAGAACGAATCAACCCTGCTTGAACAGCTCCATCTCCCTAGCGCTGGTCCCTCAAAGCTTCGCCCTGTCAAAATCTACGGGTGCATACCCCGTTCCCTCGCCGCGTGGGTTCTCAAGGCTAGGGTCAACCTTGAGGGCCATGAGCTCGGGATGCTTGAAGGCGGGGTCAAAGTCGAAGATCCTGCATCAGGCCATCGCCGTCGTGGAGAGCCATCGACCCCGTATCACTTCTATCCTGTTAGTATGATGCTCGCGAGAGATCAAGAGTGGCTGCCGATACCACGACCTTTGCAGAGCTTCCTTCCCTCGGAGGTTCTTGCGGGCGAACAAGGTGGAAAATTTGAATTTGAACGGCTGAAGTACCTTCATCTCTGCCAGCCTTCTCGTGGCGACAATGCTATCGCAGGTGATAGGCTGTATTACTGGTCTGTGTGAACCGAACGACCAGCGCACAAGACTTGGCGGGAGATACTCGTCGCATCGAGAGTGACCCTTGAGACATTAGTCTTGGAACAGATAATCGGTAGCAAAGTCTCTTCAGAGGATGCAAACAGAGCTTTTGAAACAACCTGCCGCAAGTGGTATCGGTAGCGAGAAGCCCCTGTATATGATTGGGACACTTCTTACCCAATATTCTGAGTTTCCGGCCCTGAAGAACGTGGGGCTACGAGGGATGTTGGTTAACGCTGATGAGAGTGGCCACCCTGTTCCTGGTTCTCCAGTTGGTGACTTCATGGTATTGATACGAGACAGTGGGGTCAGATGCGAGGCCAGGCGGGGCGGTATGTGTTGGTTTGATGGCGATCATGGTGGCGCGGATTGGGATGCGTGGAAGACAGATCTGGAGAATGAGCGGAAGACAAGATCAGAGGAAAGAGGTGAAGCTGTAGCTACAGAACAAAACAGTGAAGTGCTCTTAGTTAGCGTTGAGCCAGTATTTCTTATTGACGGTATTTGTTTTGAGCTCATACTTCAGGACAGTAAAGCGCCTGGCTGCCATCGTCGACATGACGTGCTAAAACGTCAGCTCCCCGATGCAGGACGAGATCTTGGACGCGGCTATGGGTAACGGACCAGATGAGTTGCCGCCAAGACAAATACACTGGGTGTTGATGATTTGTGCACCGAAGTTGTATCATACAGAGAGTCCCTGCGATTTAGTCTCTGGCCACCAAGGCCGAGAGAATCAATCAAGCACCGAGAGCTCACTAAAGAGTCTTGAGTGATCCCTGGGAGTCACTTGAATGTAGTTAGTATAAGCTTTCTGCACTAAACACGCTCTCCGCTCCTTATGCAGGTACCGTCACCAAAGGTGACATCCAAAACGGAATCGGTTAGAGCAGCGCGCGAAGGTGGTGTGATGCTAACTGGCCCTGAAATGCGGAGCACTAGCCTCCCCAATCAAGGCGGGTCAAGGATTTCCTGGCTGCATTCATGAGACAGTGCGTCTGGAGACAACTCAAGGGGCGATGGGGAGTGTTTGGTGGCATTGGATGTCTGAGTAGTAGCTGACTCATAGAGAACTATTCATTCAATCGAGGATAGTAAATCCGAGGTGCGAGGTCTGCCAAGAAATGAAGTGACATGGTTGGTCAGTGCTGAAGTGCTAAGCCAATCCCGATGCTTCAGAGGAGAAACCCCTCTAAATGCACTGAACGGCCCTGTAACTTTGCCTACTGTTCAAAGCAAGTTGTTGCGGAGACAAGCCAGCATCGCTAACTCATGAAGACCGAGGTTACCTCACCCTATGTTCAAGATGAGTACACTGCGGACCAAAGACGTTAAAGGTGGGACGAAATGATTTACGAAGCTGCTACTCCAGCTGATGAATGAATGACATACAAGTAAGCGTACATACTACAAGTACCCTCTGGTCGGAAACTCATCATGATGAGACATGGCAAACCATCCGCCTCGACAAGATACACGTATCCTGTCACACCCTACACAGGCATCACCCTCTGCAGATTTAGTTGTTTGTATCCACCAGCCGGGATAACATCGCCATCTCATGTGGAAATGCCAAGGTATCGCAGCAAGAAACCGAGGACGGAGGAAAGGGTTATTGGAGAGTCTGGTGGAAGATGCTGCCAGAGGGTGTCTCATTGTTCATTCGTCTACAATTTTCGATCTGGGGAGCTGGCCATGGGCTCTCTGCGTGATGTAGGTGATCGTTGGGGACACTGAGCAGAAGTCAGGCTCATCGAGATGATGTCTTCGTCGTTGGGTGAGGTCATATGGAGGTGTGGATGCGCTTCGGGGGGGAGTCCTACCTAGCAATAAGAGGTTAGTCAGGTTTGCAGTTATTAGATGGGACAGGGAGAACTTTGGCCAACGTAAAGACTGAAGGGAAGACTTGGCGGTTCGCTTTGCCGACTTATTCACCTGAAGTGTTGTAAGTGTTGTTGTGCAGTAGTTCCGGATTAGTTCGTTGAGAAAGCAGCCAGTGTGTTCATTCTCAACACCATTGTGTTCCGCTTCCGGTGGCGTTGGACAAGGCAATATCGAGCACATCGCCGAACTGACACTGAACAGAATAGAGTAAGATTTTTGGCCATGTTAGCAAGGGCCTTGTCCAGGTTGAACAGCCATGGCTGACTTGAGAGTATGTGTGACGTGGAGGTTGTTGCTAGAGTGTACCAGCTTGTTCAACATCCTCTACAGAGCGAACCGGATCACCTGCGTGAAGCGTACCTCCCACGTAGTCTTGGTGCTTTCAGTGCCTACTTCCAGAGGAGGAGATACGCAGAAGCTGAATTCACGTCCTGCCAATGTCAGAGCGCGCTAAAAAGTCCCATCTGCTCCTGACAGTGGCAGCCAGAATGCTCAAATACTCAGACCCCACAACCCTCACACGAATTTTGACCTTTTCTCTTCTCCCATCATCCACACAAAATCTCATTCTTTCCATCATCCACACGAAAGCTCATTTCTTCCATCATATAACCTTAACACCTCTTCAAGCCTCAACACTCACCCACATACAAACCGACACTGCCAGCAAGACATCATGTCTGTTCAACTTCCCGCTGACCGCCTTGAGGTCGATGCTCTTCGCGCCCGCGTTGTCATGCTCCAGGATGAGAATCAATTTGTCAATGAAGAGAATGAGGCGCTGCGAGAGAGCAACGGGGAGCTCGCTGTCGAGAATGATGAGCTGAAGAAAAAGATCGCTCTTGCCGAAAAACGGCTCGAGCACATCACCAACTTCTGGCGCGCTGCCGAGGACAAGCTCACCAGCCAAATGGCCATCAATGAATCCCTCAACAAACAGCTCGAAGCTGTGAAGACAGAGCCTGCCAGCGCCGAGCAAGACAGCCAGTCTACCTCTTAAAGCAGAATGACGATCGTAAGTGAAATCAAGATGCTTCTGGACGTTGATGACCTGACGGCTAACACGTTTCCAAGCTATGACTGCAATTCGCAAGATGTCGCCATTTGACGGGAATGACAGCGCTTTGGCGTATACAGAGGAAGTTCACGGCGGTGGATTATTGTTTCACTCAGTGTTTGGTCTGACGGCGAAGATGGGATAGGAAGGATAGCGAGAGGAGCGGTCATCGTTGGACAGGCTTGAGGGATACCTTAGTGTCCTCAACCGAATATGAACCACGATTGAGCACAGATGCAAGACTCCCGTGAAATTGTGCCATGTTCTCTTGTGATTGTGACTTTTCCAATCCATCAGGGCTGCAGCACCAGACACTCATGACCATGATGGGCAGTTCGCGCCTTACGATGACGTATTTTCTATGGTACGTAAAGTAAGGGCACGCGTCACGTCAAATGATTTCAGGTCAGTGGTGTCGCGCGGCAGAGCCTGCTTCTTCAAATTGATGACGCAGGTAGCATCGCAAATTCCTTGTCCTTCACAACAACGGCAACGCTTTCATTCCTCCCTTACCACAATCTATCTACAGCCAGCGAACCCCAGTACATACGCGTCACAAGTGTCCTCACCATACAAAGGCCATCTCCTCTGCAAAGCGTGCAAATCGAAAGGACCGTCGTCCCAACCCCACATCTGTCGACACGCACGTCGATGCCCTCTGCGGACCTGAAGCCGTTGCCCGCGGTGAGGTACCACTGTCGCCAAGCCCTGAAAGCTGCCGAAGGGATTGGCGCGGGGTGCTGAAGCACAAGGGAAGCTTGGCGATGAAGAGGCAAGGCGCGCGTTGCACACAGAACTCGATAACACTTCCGTCTCGGGCAAAAGACGCGTCGGGAAACGAGGAATATCCAAGAGCCATGAGCTATACGCAGACTCCAAACAGTCAGAGCTGCTACTCCGTCCATCCCGCGCTGCTGAAGTACCTTCTTCCCCAGATGCCCACCAAGTCAGAGCCGCACTCGCAAACTGCCGTAAAGTCAATCGAATCCCACCTCCTATTATTGCCATGACGTGTGCTAATGAAGATTTTGTAGCAGTTTGCAATGTTTACACCAGATTTCTTCACGGCTGACCGAGTCGAAACTCGCGGTGATACGACACGATACCTCTACGTCCAGCAAGCCAAGTCAACCAGGGGAGGACATTACAGGGTCGGTGAACGAGTGAGCCGGGTATTTAGCTGCTGGCAATAGCATGTCTTCTCGAGCCCAACGAGATCAACACGCTTCGCATTTCGCTATTTCGAGTCGGTCGTTATCACGAGACAAATATCCTCAGGCATCGATTGTCTCTGCTTCGTTCCACAAAGCACAAACCCGTCATCCCGACCGATTCGTACTCGTCCTATCAAGCAAAGTCTTATACCATCTCTGATTCCCAATCAGACTCTTCATCTCCTGCCCCGTCGCATAAGCCGCCGCCGTCTTCCCATTCGCACACTTGGCCCTCGGATTTGCCCCATTCTCCAGCAAGACCTTGACCAACGCCGCATTTCCCCTGAACGTGGCAAACGCCAATTCCGTTTTACCCGATGAATCAAAAATATCAGCGTTGGCGCCGTGTCTCATTAGCAGAGCTACTATCTCGTGGTTATCCTGTCTGCATGCGATGTGCAGCGGGGATCGTCTCTTTGTATCTCGTCCGTCGGGGTCGGCGCCATGTTGGAGCAGCGTTTGGACGATGGCGGGGTGTTGGTGGGATACTGCTGCACAGAGGGCTGGCTCACCTCCAGCAGATTGTAGTGCCTTGTTCTGTAAGAGGAGCTTTACAAGGTCGAGATCGCCGGCGGAGACAGCGTGCCAAAGAGCGGTTTGGGTATTACCGGTACCACCCACATTACCGGAGACCAGACCTTTCTGAAGAAGGAGTTTTGCACAGGCAGTGTGTCCACGGTACACCGCGTACCACAGCGCTGTCATTCCATGCATATCCCTTGTGTCAGGATGGATTCTGGCGCTGGATAGAATGAATTTGACGATAGCTTCTTGACCACACTCTGCAGCATGGGAGAGAGCAGTACGACCTTCACTGTCGGTTATGAGAGTGGATGTGTCTCGTCTTGCCAAGAGCTGGCTGACGAGGCGTTCATGACCACCGCGAGCAGCGAGACAGACTACTGAGCGGGATTGGTCGTGCATTTTCCCTGAGGGGGCTTGGGCTAGGAGATACCAGACTGTCCCGTCGTCGCCTGCTGAAGTAGCATCTGGTAGTGATGACAGAGCATTCCGCTCAACAGCTGTACTGGCATTCGATAGCGCATCAGCATGGCCCTCGTTGTGTCGTTGTCTTCGGGAGATTGATGGAAGATGTAGCCGTATGCACAAAGATCTGACAGGGTATTCTGTCAGATTAAAACTGTCCAAGTCAACCCACTCCAACTCATCAGCTCGACATCTCTCAAAATGCTCCATCGTCAGATACACATCCCTCAAATGGACTGCAATCAACCTATCCCTCGTCCCAATCCTCGTGCAATGGAGAACGCAAAGGCCCCGACCGGAAGTATCCTGCGCAATAAACGGAGCCTCCATGTGCACCCCCTTATTAGTGATGGTGAATAGACTGTTGTACGGCGTGAATGGATTCCATGGGATGACATCACCCGAGGCCTTGAAAGCAGCTGGTGTCGGGGCAAGTAAACCGCCACGAGCACTGGTGGCTTTCCAAGCGAAGAGGCTGTGATCGTCTGACACACGCATAATCTCCTCCTGAAGACGGTAAAAGGCCTTGTCGCCCTCGCCGTAGAGGAGGGGCATATTGATCCCAAAGATACCCATCAGGGAGTATGCGCCATCTTCTTTTCTTGTAGTTACTCTGTCAGCTGCCCACGACATTCTCTGTGCGATGCTGGTCGTCTCCAGCTCTTCGCTGTCACAGAGTATAGGTTCCGGTATGTTTGTTCTTTGCGATAGCACCCGTACCAAGCTTGTCTTGGTGCCCAGCTGTCGCCATTTCTTATCAAAGAAGATCATCGAGCCTGGTGCAATGAGCTCTTGCAGTGTCCAACCTCTTGTAAACCATCTGCTATCTGCGATTTCAGAGACGGTAGTGATATCTGCGAGGTATACGTAACAGATGCTGGCCTCCTGATAGTACCGATACATCGAATTGATAGCTTCACTCAGTTCCGCACTGCTCGTCTTGTCGATACAGCAGGTGTCGTCCCAGATATACTCAAAGCCATTCTCGCGGGCTACGCGACAGCAGCTCTCGAGCTTGGCGTAGCCCTTTTTCGACCTGGCGCTGTCACGTCCCATGTCGTGGAAGAGAACTTCTTCCTGCTCCCAGGTATGCGAGAGGATGGCGTAGTCGGGGACATTGTCGTCGTTGAGGAACTCGAGTTGGATTGTTTGGGTGTTGACGAGGCGCATGACTGATGTGTACAGGGAGTGGAGTTGAGGTTGGCGATGACGATTGGTATGAGGGATATCATCCTTGTGTGTTTCGAAGGCAGTGATTGGTTCAAGGCACAGTTTCATGAGCTGGGGGCCAAGTCTCACGGATGCGGGGAAGCGCATAGGGAGTGTGATGCGCTCATAAAGCAACATTCTACTGATATCTTTCATCTTGGCGCAAAGGCCTCTTGATTTGAGTGTTACTCAGGAATGGCCAGGCAGATGGATCCAAATAGTGGCGCAAGGTCAACTGAACAAAATTAATTCTATCATTAATCCCCTCCCTCACCTATTACTACCTTATCGCAACAAAGAAACACAACCACTATCTACCATCTTTATAGATCCTAACTTAGAGCTGTATAAAAGCCTGCTCGGTCTTAGCCCTGTTGAGCGTCATGAACGCCTACTGCATCTTCCTCGAGCTGAGCGTTTCAGGGTCGTATCCATTTCCAGGGGAAACGCAATGACCTGATGGCCCTCCAAACCGAGGTGTGGGCTCCCGTAACTTCGGAGGGGGACTTGGCTGACGATGATGGCTTCGGACAGTAAGTTAAGTTAGGATAAGTTATGGAAATGCTATGCAAAGGAGATGGAGCAGTGGGTTCATGAGCCGTTTGTATGATACATGGTCTAATCCTATTGACAACAGCAGGACCTGACAGCCTATGATAAATATGGGCTTAGTGTAATATAATCCAGCTTATCCATGGGAGAACTCCAGGACGGACCTATTTCCTGTTGGCGGATTGCAGCTGATACACCAACACGTCGAGATCGAGGGCGCAGCTAAATACCCGGCCTGGACAGTGCTATCCACTATGATCTCGAGGTTGGAAGGGTACGCATAACGTGTTTCGTCAGAATGGGATAGCATTAAGACAAGACATGCCACGAAACTGGGGCTTGCTTTCACTGACAACGACCTTCTGGTGCTGGCTTGAGACAGTGTCTTTTATTAGATGAATTTTGTAAGCAACAAGGTCAAACTGATGACGTAGTTGGGCGCGTCTTTCACTGCATGGAGCACAAATCACTGCTGTTTTACTTGACAAAATATTAACTCAGTTAACTTCTGATTATCTCCTGTCAATTTTGGCATAGCGTGATATGCATGGGAAATTGCTAGTCCCTATCAAACGTGCTGCTACAGACATTATCGCTTCCTTCCCAGCCTTTGTCAAAAGCCCACAATGATGCGCATTGCATCAGGTGGCGGACCTCTGGCTGCGGGTGAGAATATGTAGCAATGCAGACTGAGTGGTGATATGAACGGATACATTTCATATGTCTGCGATCGGTTAGTTACAGCACATGGATGATCTCTGCTGTGACAAACTTACTGCTGCTCTGCACGGAATATGTTTTGTCGCTCTGGTGAGTTCGAAATGCCCGGCGCCGTGTCGGTCGGACTGGGTCATGATTCGTAGGTTGCACCGGTGGATGTATCGGTTGTTAGGGAGTTGTGGAGACAGCTGTGTCCAAATACTAAGGTCAGTTGCGCTGCATGCGACAACCCATCAGCCGTTAGCCAACGGCACAGCTGCAACCTGCACAGCACCATCCCAGGGCTTGACACTCTTTGTCTCCTCCGTTTCCATCTCATCACGCTTGCGCTTCTCTCCCCGTGGTGTCTCCTCTGGCGCCCGTATCTTTAGACCTGCGAGCAATTGTCCTGTGACTCGCTCCGAGAAGCTCGCGTGCGGTTCGAATGGGACCTGGATGTGTTGAATCGCTGGCCAGACGAAGTTGTCCATGTCTTCGGTCGGGTTGTCGAGTGCGTGGAGAAGCTTGGAGGGGATGCCGGCTTGGAAAACGTGTGCGTGGGTGGTATCGGAGATGTTGGTTACCAGCAATCGGACCTGGAGAATTAATTGTCAGTGGGCTGAGGAACAAGTTGAATGTGATCTGGCGTACAAAGAAGGTTTCTGGCGTCGTCTGGCGCTTTTTCCGTTGAAATTGAGCAAGAGATAGCAGAACGCAGACCAGGTATGGATCCTCAAACCACAGCGCTGGAGTCAAGTCTCGCAATCGGCGTTCGTAGAGCCTCTCAGCGGGAAGATTGGGGGTGCCAGGAACAGGATGGCGTCTGGGTCTGTTGGCCCGTTTCCGCTGCTTTACGAGTTCATCGTACTGGAAGTGCCCGACAATCGGCCGCTGCTCGAAATTGTATGAGTCGTCGACGTTGAAAACCTCGCACTCTGGCATGTGCAGCTTGAGTTTGTTGTAAACGAAATGGGGTCGAGTGTTGGCGTTGACGATGCCACGAGAGCGCATCATGACGCTGAAGCTGGCGAATCTGCTCGAGGCCCACTGGCCGGTTGTGAGCAACGGAACGATTCTATCCAAGTCCAAGTCGGTGTCGCTGCTGGGAGAAAGCGGTGGCGATGGTGGTAGGGAGGGAGAGAGAGCGGCGGAGCTGTGGTGCTCGAAATGGCAGTGGAGGACTTGAAGGTGCTTGGAAGTCCAGAAAAGAGGGTGAACATGGAAGCGACCGTTCTCGACGCAAAGTCTATGCAGAGACTTTGTTATCGGCGTCGATTCCTCCATCGCGCGCGCATTTCAAGGGAGCGAAATGAGTGAGTGAATGTTGTTGCGATGATGCTTTGGTTTGGCACACGCGACTGAATGACGCGACATGAATTTGGCGGGGACGGGGCGGAATTTTGTATCTCCGCTGACTTACGACATTTCGACGGCCTTGATTGGCTTACCTAACCCGTCTCCACGCACCGCAGCCCCTCGCTTGTCTATCTATCAAATTGTTAATAGCGTAGCAGTTCTCTGGCTTTGATATGGATCACGGCCGCAGGCAAGTTGTCCTTTGAGACATTTAAAAATTTGATTTGGTTCCTAAAGCCTTTTGCTTACATGACCAGCTGCTATGTGACAACCGTACGCAGAGATTCACAACACAAGGAAACAGTGGGAGAATCACGCCTATGCAACAGCCTGATCATCATCACCCTGCTGCTGGTGACAATCCATAGCCATGCCGACCAAGGCCCGGATGTTGTCCAAAACGCCCTTTCTTCCCTTTCTGTCACTCAGGTCAAACCAGTGGGTTGCCGTGACCTTGAGTGGCCCAGGCAGACTCTGTCCAATTTTCAGCCTGTCCACGTAAGCGTCTGTCACAAAGAACTCTAGAAAGCACACGTAGTGGCTTGTGGCGTTGATGACTATTGCGCTGTTTGAGTTAGCTTCTGGCCCGCTAGTTTAGAGCTGAGGTCCATACCGTTCATTCCCGAGTTGCTCCTTGATAGGTCTGCTTCTGGCCAAGATAGCCTCGCACGTCATCTGGGCCAAGCACTCATCAGAGATTTTAGGCTTGTCTTCATCAACAATCAGCCGTCTCTTCGCCTCGAGAAGTGCGACCGTAAGGTCCAGCGAGGTAGACGGATCGGTATCGACTTTGAGGATCAATCCACCATCGTCAGTTGCAACGAACTGTTTCTGCAAAGATTCAGCCTTGGAGATCATGCGTTGTGGCTTGTGTCGGAAGTCGACCACCGGCGAGGAGTGAGGAGGTTGTATGTAGTATAGCAAGTGGTTGAACATCCGTGAGATGAGATGCACGGTGCTGTTTTCGGCGGGAAGCTCTTGAGTCGGTTCTGGTTCGGTGTAACTAGGACCGCCAGATCCGTCGCTGCCAGCTGACGGACTGGACCGGTCTTCAGGATTGCTGCTAGAGATCTGGAAGCCGGTCGAGTTGACATACTCATCGCGGACAGTATTTCGTCGAACTCGTTTTGCTTCTGGTGTTCCTTCATTGCTGGAAACTACACGGGGACGGGGATACTGCTTGACGTCTGCCAACGCAGCCCACATCTCACCGACAGAGAAGCCGTACTCGGAAATCAGGAAGTGAGTGCTGTGGTGCATCAAGGCCGGGTCAGGTCCATCTAGAAAGTCCTTGATTTGCCTAGTCTCTTCAACACGCTCGGTATAGTTCATGTATGCGGGGAGCACGCTGTGTGCTGTCGGCGAGACGATGACCTGGCAGGCCAAGAGCTGGCGGCGGCCCCAATTGCTACCGGAGGATTGGAGGTCGTCGATGGATAATTTCCCATTGCTTTTGAGCTCCGCCTTGACATGTGCATCATATGCGCTCGTAGATGTAATAGTATCGAAATACCTAGTCGACATCCTGATACTCGATGAAGGAATTGTCTAAATTTTGTAAAAAGAAATTAGACTAAATTTATCATAAGGTATCCTAAGTTTATGATAGGCTACCTAAGGCTCTTCGTCCTTTAGGATTGAGGGAAACTTGTAGTATGGCCCGGAGACGATTTTGGGATAGGGATGTGTCTCGAGCTTTTGGTTGTAAGATTGGTTGCGCTCTTAACAGCGCACGGAGGCGAGAGTTGATGCTTGCCAGACAGCGTACCTTTTGCTTCCAAGAAAGTCCAGAATATTATAAAGAAAAACACAGAATCTGTTTATGTTGAGGGTATCCAAAGAAGGTTTACAGGAAAAGAATTAACAGTCAGGATAAAAATAGAGTGTTTATGTTTATACGGTTCCCTTTATGGAGCGTGAATCAACGTGAATGAACAAGACGGCGCTTGGGCTTGCCAGTGAGCGTGATGTTGATAAGATAAGCGAGGTGGGTCCCTTGTCCATCTACAGGGTAGCAAACTGGATATCATGAACAAGCCGTTTTGATTAGATCAAGGAATCCTCTCGCCCTACAGACCCAAAAGAACAACGCCTTGGAATTCACGACGGGCAATTGACTCAGAACTCAAATATGGGAAATCGTACATTGATGAGTCCGGATGTCAAGGTGGCACTACCCGCGGCAAAGAAGTGTGTCACAATTTATGATAGTGGCCCTGTAGTAGTAAAAAACCGTCTCTCTTGCCATGATCTCTGATTCTCTGGTCTCTGTTTAACACATGTTCCAGATCACATAATTCTTAGTTGCGGTTTTGAGATGACAAGAAACCCAAGAGTCTCTTGATTTCACTCGTAAGACCTTGGTGTTCATCCATCGCCTGAAAAATCCTTTGAAATCACCGGATAACCAGAAGCTAAACTAAGTAATCAACCCACAAAACCTGCCATCACTAGCAAATATGCCCATCAGTTCAATATCAAGACATTAAGGGTAACGCGAACATTCTCTGAAGAGAAAATGCAATATGTGGCATTCACGACATCAGACCTGTTATTGATGTCAAACGAAGCATGTTTGGCTGGCCGTCTCTGACCAGATCTCTTAACCAGCGCAACTCAATATGATGTAATATCGTCGCGAGTGTCACATTTCCCTACCCTTTCAGACGAAGACCCCAATTTCGACCATGTTCGCTTCTATAGCGGTCTAGAGTTTGACCTCTCAATGACAAGCACCCTGGACATGATTGGTAGACTGCCCAGCGTTTCAGATACTGCCGGTTATCCGAACACGATCCGCCTTATCGGCCTGTCAAACATTCTAGCGTCGTTCGGTAAAGTAGCTTTTGGCGAACCTGAAACGGCCTACGTTAGCGGAAAAGTAAACTTTCGTGTCTCTGTAGTAAGCGATGATTGATTGAGATAAAGACTGGAAATGGGCAGACACCATCTAAATCAGAGTGGATAAATGAAAAATCCATCTGTGCCTAGTGGCACGGTCTTGGGATTCGAGATTAAGTATGTGCAGGATTAACAGCAGATCTCGATATTTATCTGAAGGTTTCGATTATGTATCAACGGCATTGTATGGAGTAGATCCTATGGTCTGCAATTCGCGTGCCATCTCTTAAGTTGTCGTCCTCTGATTATGGTATCCCTGCAAACCTTGCTCCCAACACAAGATATATTTCTCAACAAAGTCTCGCTATTCTGGTCGGAGTACACGGCAACGGCAGTACTTTTGCGTTGCGTTATTCCAA
Organism: Fusarium nisikadoi; assembly: GCA_013623555.1. Taxonomy (NCBI): domain Eukaryota; kingdom Fungi; phylum Ascomycota; class Sordariomycetes; order Hypocreales; family Nectriaceae; genus Fusarium; species Fusarium nisikadoi. The sequence goes on along the minus strand of JABFFB010000477.1, from coordinate 79,768 downwards.
GCCCCTCAAATTTAACAAGAGCCTCAAGAGTCAAAAATGCCAAAGTGTGCTGCGTTTAGCTGTGCCGTCTTCCCGACACCCTTGTTGGCTGCTGGGATGGTGAGGAATTGTTGGTGGGCTGGGGAGAATTAGTAACCCGCTTTCACGAGAGGGTCAATTCCTTTGATGATGGAAGCTTGGCTTTGATGAAAAGTATATCATTCTGTTTTCATGGAGCTGAACTGTTGCTGAAGCACTCTCCGACTCTTCATTCTTTTGTTTCCTGCCTATTGTCACCTTCTTTTGTACATTCGTTTCAATTTCTTCGAGAATCTCTAACATTCCTTTCTTTAGACAAAACACCATTTCACTCACAATTTACCACGCACTCATTTGCCAGGCAATATGCTCTTCTCACTCGTTTTTCCCGCTCTTGCCTTTCAAGCCGGCCTGGCGCTCGGCGATTCATCCGTAACCGTCAACACCAACAAGAAATTCCAAGTCATCGATGGCTTTGGCGTCTCCGAGGCCTATGGCCATGCATCGCAATTCAAGAATCTCGGCCCCGGACCACAGAAAGAGGGCCTGGATCTTCTCTTCAATACTACAACCGGCGCGGGCCTTTCCATCATCCGAAACAAGATCGGCTGCGATGGCTCCAACTCCATCACGAGCACCAACACCGACAACCCCGAGAAACAAGCTGTTTTCCATTTTGACGGCGATGACGATGGGCAGGTCTGGTTCAGCAAACAGGCCATGCGCTATGGCGTGAAGACCATCTACGCTAATGCTTGGTCTGCACCTGTATACATGAAGTCAGCTAAGAGTATGGGCCGTCTCTGCGGTACACCTGGGGTGTCGTGCGCGTCTGGAGATTGGAGACATCGTTACGTTGAGATGATCGTCGAGTACCTCTCCTACTACAAGCAGGCTGGAATCCCTGTATCGCACGTTGGCTTCCTCAATGAAGGTGACGGCTCGGACTTTATGCTCTCAACTGCTGAGCAGGCTGCAGATGTCATTCCCCTTTTACACAGTGCTTTGCAGTCCAAGGGCTTAGGTGATATCAAGATGACGTGCTGTGACAACATCGGCTGGAGGTCGCAGATGGAGTATACCGCCAAGCTGGCTGAGCTTGAGGTCGAGAAGTATCTGTCTGTCATCACATCGCACGAGTACTCCAGCAGTCCAGACCAGCCCATGAACACTACGCTGCCAACTTGGATGTCGGAGGGAGCTGCCAATGACCAGGCATTTGCCACTGCGTGGTACGTCAACGGCGGTTCAAACGAAGGCTTCACGTGGGCGGTCAAGATCGCGCAAGGCATCGTCAATGCTGATCTCTCGGCCTATATCTACTGGGAGGGCGTTGAGACCAACAACCGAGGGTCTCTCTCTCACGTCATCGACACAGACGGCACCAAGTTCACCATATCTTCTATTCTCTGGGCCATTGCTCATTGGTCGCGCCACATCCGCCCTGGCGCACATAGACTTTCGACTTCAGGTGTTGTCCAAGATACCATCGTTGGTGCCTTCAAGAACGTGGATGGGAGTGTCGTCTTGGTGCTTACTAACACTGGCACAGCGGCTCAGACGGTCGACCTTGGCGTCACAGGAAGTTCCTTCTCAACAGCCCAGGCTTTCACTTCGGATGCTGAGGCACAGATGGTCAATACCAAGGTGACTCTGTCTGGCAATCGCGTCAAGGTTACGGTTCCGGTGCACGGTGTCGTCACATTGAAGCTCACAGCCGCAAAGAGCTCGAACCGGGTGTCAACTGCTAAGCCTTCGCAATCTTCTCCCACGCATGCTAGTGGTAAGCACAGCCTGGTTCACCATAAGCCTTCTTCAACAAACCTCTCCATCGTCAAGGCTTCAAACTCTGTTCAGGCCACCGCTGCCGCTGAGTCGGCTAAGGCGGTGAAATACCCCGAGCCGCCTGCAAAGCCCAAGACCTCCAAGAAGAGCGCTGCGAAGAAGGGTTCCCACCGATCGCATAGCGCGCATGGTGCCACTCATCATCGATGTCGCCGTGGTAGTCACCGTCGTGGTCACTGCACTAAGTAATCTTTCTAGCAGGGATACTGCTGTTCCTACTAAAGGCATGACTAGCTTTCATTGTGGTAAAACCTCCAGGCTATTGAGTAAGCTGCAGTGTTCGTTTCGATTCTTTCTCTCAATTGTATTCATTGTCTGCGCCTGGGATGCGCTTGTAAATATGTGTCATTGGGCCGGCTCAAGATAAGTAGCTAGCTATTTACACCTAGATGGATAGCATTCCTTAATAACCCATATATCGATTAGTGGCCTAAACTAAAGTGATTTATGATGGAAGCAATTGCTCGTGAATTGATACCTCGACAATCTCAGTAATGTTTTCACTTACAGCAAAGTTTCAGCTCTGCAGACATATCAGGGCCACCAATCACCATGGCTGCTATAAACTCTGAGCTCCTCGGGGAGACCAGGAAGTCGATGACACCTTGATATGTAGCAATTTTCCAAGATCCCTACTCAGGACCCGCATGAGGAGCGGCCTTGAAGGCGCTTCTAAGAGTCTTTAGACCGCTATACAAGGGCGGCGCAGGACCTTAAATTAAGGCTAATACATGGAAAGCACTGGAACGGCTCTACGTATCACGTCGTTTTATTGGCGCGGCTTTGTAAATACCCAAAGTAGCGCCTTTAAGACTGGCGTGGATCCGTAGACTATAGGATCTACATTCCCGTATAACGTAAAAGAAGACAGGCCATTTGCTCGGCTGTAGTAAAGATCACCTGCCATAAAAATGAATAGCTTAGTGCGGGGAATCGAAATCTGGGGTCATGTCGATCAACCTATCCGACCCAATGACTCGGCTTAAGCTTAGCGCTTAGCTTCCTTCTAAGCATAAAGTCAGAACTCTATATTTTCATTGAGAAATGATCTTCGACAGTGAGGTCATAGCGAAACTGGATCATTTCCCCAGTCGCAACTATAAGAAGTCACATACTTTGCACTCCAAGTTCCAATACAAGTCTATCAGAAACAATCCATCCTACTACATCTTCTTTTACAATGTTGTTCAAATTCAACCCATCCACCGTTCTCAGTGCTCTGGCGACTTTGCCGATCCTCACCTCTGGGTCGCCTACACGTGTTGGGGCTGGACTTGCCAAGAGGGAGATCAGTTGCAACTCCAACTATGAAGGTTACGCTTTTCTCTACTTCAGCAACCGTGATGAAAACATCTATCTGGCTGCTAGTAATGGCAACGACGCCCTGTCCTTCACGGAGCTCAACAATGGGAGGCCCATCTTGACATCCACAATGGGCGACGGTGGAGTTCGCGATCCCTTTATCCTCAGGTCACACGAGGGAGACAAATTCTACATCCTCGCAACTGATCTCTGCATCGGCTGCGGCACGAACTGGGGTGATGCTCAGCGATTTGGCAGCCGACATCTCGAGATCTGGGAGTCGACAGACCTCATCACGTGGAGTGCTCAGCGTCACGTTCTGGTATCGCCAGACAACTACGGCAATACCTGGGCACCTGAAGCTTATTATGACGATGACCTCCAGACGTATGTTGTCTACTGGGCGTCTGGCATCTATGATAACCAAGCAAACCCCAATCATGATCCTATTGAGTACCAGCGCATGGTTTACGCTACCACGGATGACTTTATTACGTTCAGCGAGCCAACGATCTGGCAAGATGACCCACCTAATGGCCGGATTGACTCTACCGTCATCAAGGAGGATGGAACCTATTATCGCTTCACAAAGGCTACCATTGATGGTTGTGCGGATATCGTGGAGGAGAGCAGTCCTTCTTTGACTGCAGGATTGAATGACTGGCACAGGATAGCCAGCTGCATTGGAAAGAACGCTGGAACGCAAGATGTGGAGGGCCCTTCGATCTTCAAGACCAACTGCGGGGATGTCAATGGTGCTAGATATATCCTCCTGGCTGATGAATTTGGTGGTAATGGTTATGTTCCACTGGAGTCAAATGATCTGGCTGGTGGGCAGTGGACACTCCGTACAGGTTACCAATACCCCGAGTCTCCTCGTCATGGAACCATCATCCCTCTGACTTTGGAGGAGTTGGAAGGCATCCAGCAAGCCTATGCCAACACCGCTTGAGTGGCATAGCTCTTAGCTACTGCGAGTTTAGCTATGGACTTTCGGGCTTGGAGATACATATGGTCCATAATTACACGTGCTGAAAGATAGATAATGTCTTATCCGTTGAGATCCTTTTCAGAGGCCCGTGATACAAAATTACATGAGCTTTGCAGATGAACTTTGAAGAAATGGGTGTATTAATTGCCCGAGCTTGTGTCTACTTACGTCAATCAGTAAATATCACCATTATAAGCTAGTACATTTACGGCAGAGTCCTACGGTCAATCAGGCTGTCGGCCTTAGATCTTTGGTGTTGTTGCCTTGGCGCTTATACAACAAATCAGGAAGAGAAGTCAATGGCTGACCAAATCAGGCTGTGGTAAGAGCGGGGTTTGAAAATCACAGACATGATTCAAATTCTCATCGCAAACATACCAGGACAATATCACCTGTCATGTCCAACCCGCACGACTACATAGTGGGCTGGATTTGTGCCCTACATATTGAGTATGTTGCTGCGAAAACGTTCCTCGACGAAAAGCACGAGCCGCCGGAGTTTGTATCAACAAATGACAACAATCTTTACACACTAGGCAAGATCGGTAAACATAACACCGTAATCGCCGTCCTTCCCCATGGGGAATATGGCATAGCGCCTGCTGCTAGCGTGGCCAGAGACATGCTCCATAGCTTTCCCAATATTAGGATTGGGTTGATGGTTGGTATTGGTGGTGGTGCGCCTAGTCCGAAGCACGATATCCGTCTCGGCGATATCGTCGTGAGTTCTTCTGACAATGGAAAGCATGGCGGTGTATTCAACTTCGACCATGGAAAGGTCATACAAAGTCAACCATTCCAAGAGTCAGGATTTCTGAATCGGCCGCCTACGATACTGCGAACAGCTGTACAGGGACTTAGGGCTGAATATGAGGCCGAAGGGCATCAGCTTGAACGTGCCATCAACGAAATTCTGGACCAAAAGCCGAGACTACGCAAGAGGTATGGGCGGCCTCAGGGAGTTACTGATCGACTGTACCAATCTGAGGTACTTCACCAGCCGAACGACGAGGCCAACTGTGATCTTTGCAGCAACGACCCATCGAGCCTAAAAGTGCGCGCCGAAAGGACCAGCGACGAGGATAATCCGTCAATCCACTACGGTCTGATCGCATCATCGGACAAGCTAATGAAAGACGCTATGATTCGCGATGAATTCGCGGAGAGAGGTGTCCTTTGCTTCGAAACAGAAGCAGCTGGCCTTGTGAACCACTTTCCGTGCCTGGTCATCCGTGGCATCTGCGACTATGCCGACACGCATAAGAACGACGATTGGCAAGGCTACGCAGCGATGGCAGCTGCTGCATACGCCAAGGATCTCCTCGGCCAGATCCATCCTAATAGGGCAGAAGTTGAGAAGAAGATCAGTGAGGTTTTGTCTGGTTAGTTAAACTTTGTGGTAGCCGTCAAGAATGAGTGACACAGCCGGTCCATATACTTGGCATATCTGACTCTCTGACTGTGTTGCGACCGCTAACGTGTGGTTATCCTCCTAGACTTACAGACCGAGGTCACAGCCACATCCAGAAAGGCCGACACCATCATTCAACACCATCAAACCCAAGAACATAAAGATGTCTTAAAGTGGCTGACCCCGGCTGATTACAGTCTCTTTCAGTGCGACAATATTGGGAGGCGGCAGCCAGGAACAGGTCAATGGCTTCTCAATTCACCACAATTCTGCAATTGGCGGGATCGCCCCAATCAGACCCTTTTCTGTCCAGGCATCCCAGGTGCTGGCAAAACAATTCTCACCTCCATCGTAATCGACAGCTTGGAAAGACAGTTTGTAGATGACAGAAGGGTTGGTCTTGCATATGTCTATTGCAACTTTCGGCGCCAAGACGAGCAAACGGCAAGGGAGCTTCTGGCTTGCCTTCTAAAGCAACTTCTACAAAGTCTACCAACTTTACCAGAGAGCATTCTATCACTCCACAGAATGGGGTCACGGCCTTCAATGGAGGCCATCTCAAGTATCCTCATGTGTGTCGCCAAGCTCTTTTCAAGAGTCTTCATTGTCATCGATGCTCTTGATGAATGTGACAGTCGGGTAAGGCTCTTGAATGAGATCTTTGATTTGCAATCAGAATGTCAAATCAACATCCTCGCCACTTCTAGGCCTATACTTGACGTCATTAGTCTATTTAAGAATCGTGTTTCTCTCGAAATACGTGCTACAGACGATGATGTCCGCATGTTCGTCCGCGGCCGCATGCCGCAATTACCCGAGTTCTTCAGCAAACAAGGACTTGAAGAAGATATTACAAGCCAAATAGTACGCTCGGTGCAAGGAATGTAAGTGAGCCCTCTTTCGAGACCAGAGTGCAATGCTGAAATATTTAGGTTCCTTCTCGCCCAATTGCATCTTAATTCTCTACGTGACAAGACTTCAATCGCCGCCGTCTATAAGGCTCTTAAGCAACTACCGAGCGGCTCGGATGCATACTACCAAGCATATGAGATAGCCATGGAGAGAGTGATGAATCAGCCGCAAGGCCACAAAGACTTGGCTGTGCAGGTTCTGTCATGGATCACCTGCGCAAAGAGACCACTTATTGTCCAGGAGCTTCGGCACGCCCTTGCTGTCGATGTCGGCGCCGAAGAGCTCGACATGGATGCACTACCAGACCTTGGTATCATGTTGCAAGTTTGTATTGGACTCGTTACGATTGATGAAAGTGACGACATTATCCGACTGGCTCATTACACGACACAGGAATACTTTGAGAAGACGCAAGCAAGCTGGTTTCCCAAAGCTGAGAGGTATATCACAACGACCTGTGTTACTTATTTGAACTTCCGTACTTTCGAAAGCGGATATCGTCAAAGAGACGCAGACTTCCAAAACCGAACTCCTCTGTATCTCTACGCCGCAAACAACTGGGCTTTCCACGCTCGCAATGCTGGGACTATGTGTGAGGGCGTTATTGACTTTCTTGAGTCAGGTCCAAATGTCGAATCCTCAGCTGAAGCATGTATGTACCCCGAAATGGTTATAAGGACGTCTGAGAATGGTCGAGGTATCGACAGGAGGGCAAGGGGGCTACATCTTGCAGCCTTCTTTGGTGCCACAGCGGAAACACGAATCTTACTCCTTACCAATGATGTTGAACTAAAGGAGGGCTACGGTCGAACGGCAATATTCTATGCAGCTCGAACTGGTCAAGAAGCTGTCATGAAACTGCTTCTCGACAGTGGTGCAAAGGCTGACTTGCAAGACAATGGGGGGGGTACCCCGCTGTCGTTTGCGGCTGCTTATGGGCACGAAGGGTGTACGAAACTATTGCTTGAAGAAGGTGTTAATACAGATACCATGGATCGTCTCTGGCAGACCCCTCTGTGTTATGCGTCTCAGAATCGACATAACGGTGTGATTCGACTCCTTCTTGAAGCAGGTGCCGATGTTAACTGGGATGGAGATGGCTCCTGCACACCACTATGGCATGCAGTCTCCAGTGGTCACATCACCACGGTCCAGCTACTCCTCGAAAATGGCGCTAGTACCGACCTAAAGCTTATCGGTAGAACATCCATGCCGCTGTCAATAGCATCCAGATCCGCGAACCAGGCAATGGTGAAGCTGCTTCTCGAGAATGGCGCTCAAATCGACTCGAACGATCCTTGGGGCAACACACCACTGGAAGTTGCAGCCTATTATCGCCACGTCCCTATCCTTCTACTACTTCTCCTTCATAGCAAGAGTATCGACTTGAAAGACCTCCGCCGACAAACGACCCAAACACCTGTAGCTGAACATGGAGGTCCAGAATGTGTCAAGATACTTCTTGAGAATAGCAAAAAGTTCTACTCCAAGAATAGCCTTAGCGGCTCTCCACTGGCATGTGCAGTCGACCGCGCTCTAAAAGAGGTTTCCGATACCCTGACAGGTCCACCAAGCAAAGCCCTCTACCTCTATTTCCCAGCTGCCCCGGAAGGAAAGTTCAACTGGAAATCGCTTCTTGCAGATACCTTGACCGTTCACAAGGAATTGTCAAGTCGGAAGCGGTTGCATCAAGATGATGCTACGTTGTCTGCCACTGCTCATTCCAAAACACGACGGATTTAGGTTGCTATACAGGAGTTGACAAGACCCGAATACCGGAATCAAAACCTCTGTGACCGCAGCTAGTGCCATGGTATCTTCAAACAGGTCCCCCACAGGTTTCAACTTCAGTAGTATTGCTGGTACTCTAAGATTGTAGGTCACAATATAAGAGGGACATTTAGTTCCGTATACAGATAAACCATCGAATACCTGATGTTAGAACAAATAGGTTCCTCTCTAGCTACTCCAATTATCTCGTCACATTGACTGTATATTGCCGTAAATACTTTATTATCTTAGATGAACGCTTCCCGGGTATAAAAATGATACTGGCGCAGATCACTAATACTTGGCAAATTTAAGGATCAAGCTTTAAGTGTGCTAAAACAGATATGTCCACACGTACCTCAGAAACGCCGCAGGGAGGAGCGCGTTGCGTTGGCACTGCGTGACACTTGATAGCCTTGATTGCATTATCATTGACCCCCGCGCTGGCGCGTCTGATGCGCGAAGCTGCATTTGTGAAAATGTAAATTTCAATCTTTGCAAGACCTCATCTCAACTCAACTTGTGCATCATCTCATCGAATTTCACGCAAGATGAACCCATTCAGACTGCACCGCGACGAGGAACCGGATCCTCCTCTATACAGCGCACCCGTCGCGGCCGTCGAGAGGTCCATCTGCCGACCGCCATGCGAATGCGCCGACTGCCAACACGGCTTCTACACCACCGAGGAGCAATTTAACCCCGCCCACTCGTACCACCGAAGGCTTTCCGAGGCCCAAGCAGAGGCCAGCGCACGCTCCGTCGTGGAGGCTGTTGAGCGCCGCAGAAGCCGACTCATCCAACAGATCGGTCTCTTCGGCGATGTCTTGATCAACCAGTGGAAGAAGCGAAGCCAAGCCAAGCGAGCGACGTTGCTGAAGGAGGCAGCTCCCGACCTCGAGGACCAACAGTGGCTCCTCCCGCGATACACGTACATGCGCGAGCGATTCTACATACACGCCAGAAATCCAACCCGGAGACGCCAACTCCTACTGCCCTGGCTCAACGTACAGGTCCTCAAGGCCAATCCTGCAGTACTCTTTGCCTTGCTCCACTATAGGACAGCCTATCCTCCCCAGTCCTGGGCGCCCTTTGATAGCAGGCAGCTCACTCTCGGCTGGGCAACCGGCTTCTTCGACGTCGACTTCGCTGCCAAATGTGTCGTTATGTATGGTGATCGATATGGGTCGCTGGTGGACTGGGAAGCAACGGCTGCGCATCGCGCTGATACTCTCGGGTATCCTAGAGCTATGCTGGTTCTCGAAGCGCAGGCCTACCTTCTCGAGGTTCTCTGCAATATCGTCGACAAGATCCTGGGAGACGCGAAGCCCCAACAGACCCCGCGGGCAGACAAGTGGCACCACCTTGTTAGCCGCGAAGCTTTCCAAGAGACAGGCGTGGTGGAGTTCTGGTCCCCCTACACCAACCAAGCCTTTTCACGGCCCCCGACCTTCAACTGCGATTACCTTCTCACGCTCGCAAAGTCTCGCCTCGATGAGACGGGAGATCATCTCTGGTACCTGCAGTGCGACGGCGCGTACATGAGACGACATGTCAAGATGATGTTTGCGACAGAGATCTTCAAGAAGGCATCTGAACAGCAGAGAGCTACGATGCTAACACAGCGTGTTCTTCTCGAGATCGAGAGTCACAGTTGGTGGCGATGGATCGAAATGGAGTGCAACCACGTCGAGGCAGTGCGTAAGCGATTCCGCGACAGTATCTATCCCGGCACGCCTTTACCGCCCAGCTACGACAAAGCGCTGGGTGCTCTTGAGCTCCTCCTTGTCGACCAGGTCATAAACAGGGCCCGTCTCCTGGAGAGACTACTGCCGCACATCCCCGGCATGCAGAAACACTGGACAATCGACTCCAGTTTCCGCTCGTCAAAGGTAGTCGGCTTTCTCAAGCGAACGACGCCTACCAATACCCAGGAGTCACTCACAGACGATCCCCTCGACTGGTGTCTTGTTCAGCTCCAGGGAAAACCCGACGACCAGAGGAATTTCGACCACGCCATGTTGTTCACCATGCTCCGAGAGCACCTATCCAGCAACCCGTCCGAGGGGAAGAGACTAGATGAAATCACCTACCGGACGCTCTCTGATCTATCCACATGTCACGAAATGCTCATGGCTGTCCGGCTACACAGGCCTCAGAACACAGCGCGAAGACTAGACGACGTCTATGACACAGAACATCGGGAGTCTTGGAAGATACGCCATTCGATCGAACCCCACAACATCATGTTTGAACGCATCGGGATGGCGCTTATCAAGGACTTTTACCATGTGAAACCACCAACAGGTCCCAAAAGTGCTAATTGGCTGTTGCAGTCTCAGGCTCTCCGTACTGCCGTGCACAAGTTCTGGGAATCCACCAGAGGAATGTTCAGACAGTACTTGACAAAGAATAATCCTCCTTTCACTGAAGAAGAGGTTGATAGCCTCCTTGGCGTCGCTTCGGCGCACCTCAGTGAGGAGTATATCCAAGATGAGCAACGTGCCGAGGCTGAGATTCTCACTGCAATCAAGATCGCCGACAAACCCCAGCCCATCACCGGTACCTTTAGGGAAGGTTCTGAGCTGAGCCTCCCGTCCACCACGATAGCCCAGTGCAGAGAGAAGGTCAAGACACGAGGAGAGCATTGGCCCTCTGACCGCGATGTTGTGGAGACACGAGCCCAAGATGCAAAGGAGGTGACCAAAGGCACCGTCACCACATTGCCGGAGGAATCACTGGGGGTTATTCGCCTGATGTTTCCCAGCAAAAACGACGCTCCCAAGGATGTTACGTGGAATCGGTTCGTCAACATGATGATTCAGGCGGGCTTCACGGCGAGGAACAACAGCGGCTCGGCAGTGGCGTTTCAGCAGTTTGGGGAGGGAGGGAGGATTGTCTTTCACAAGCCGCATCCTGTCGACAAGATTGACCCGGTGCTACTGCGGATTATGGGGAAGGGAATGTCGAAGTGGTTCGGTCGGAAGCGCGAGCTTTTTGCTCCGCAGGGCGGAACGACTTCAGCTGTCCAGGGGTAGGTTGTATCATTAGTCACGGTCTAGTGTCACTTAAAAGATAGGGATGAATAATTTGTTAGAGTTTTGTATTTCGTGGTCTCCGCCTTCTACCTCATCTTGTAGTACCGAAATCGGCTTCTAGAAGTGGTACGCTCAACGTAAAGCACCATGGCTTCCTCCACTTGCTGGAAACAGCCGCTGCCCAGCGCCCAACAAATTTCTCGGCATGATTCAAAACGGCCCGTGACATTTTCGTGCCTCGTCGGAATCCCCCGAGCATCGTGGAAGCTCTCTACTCGCAATAGGTGCCGCAATGTCCGCAATTGCGGCCGGGAATAACCCAAACATCGTTGTCGGGCGTGGAACACTTTGGACATCGAGTGCCAGGCATAGCGCTATCGGTGAGAGGTTGAGAAGGCATTTTGAAAGTATCGTTCGGGGCGTTGGTAGGTTTGCGAGTGTATAGTGCGGTGGTGAATGGTGTTGGTGTGTGTGAAGTTGATTTGGAGCTGGTGATAATCGACGTGAGTTGAGCGGATTGAGCGGGATTTATGTACTAGATGACATTCGTCGTCTAGCGGTTGTTCACAATGAACATGTCTGTGTTAGAGCATCTTTCCAGACAAATGTTCAGTGTCTCGTTACTTGTTCCCTTTTGAATCACACATGTCCAACGGTTGTTCAGTTACCAGTGTTTCAGAATGTCACTATCGATGCAACTGCCGAGACAGCCCTCTTTGTGAATTAGTTGCACATTGCTTCAATCACCGCTTAAGCGGGGGGCATGAACACTTGATCAGTATATCACAAGTGTTCTGGTGTGAGAAAATGATTGACCCACAGCCGTCGCAGTCACCATGAGCAAGAGTCAGTATTCATCAGAATCTCAATCACCGCCACTGCTGTGCTCTTGGGAATATCGGTATATATTTTTGGGGGCTTACGATGATAGAGTATCATTAGAGTGATCGCACCGATGAACTGCTTGGACTTTGTGGTTGTTGCGGCGGCCGGGCTAATGATGACGGAACAGATCGGGGAAGATGAGCATAAGCCTGGACAAGATGGCTCCATTTCCAGGTTGCTTCAGCGGAATCATGGTAGCTTTGTTTACAAGAGATCAAGATTTTAGCCGAGTCAAGACCTTAATGGTAGCGGGGTAAACTAAAGTAGACTGAGTCCAGTTACCCCTGTGAAAACAGTGATGATATGTGTCGCTAGCGAATACACAAGCTCTATTATTCTAACTCTATGATCTATTTATCTACCAAGTAAACTTCATCAAGTTGGGATTCAGAACAATCGGAAGGAAGAAATGACAGAAGATAACAGTTGCGAGTGGAAAGATAGCAATGAGCTGATCGATCCTCCATAAATAAGGAAAGGCATAGACGCCACAGATCATCATCGCTGTCACTGCAAGGCAAAAGATGAAAACGTACTTGAAGCCCGCGATGATAATAGTGATCTCTTGGAAGAAATTCGTGTCTTCCACCTCTTTCGAGGTAGCTCCCCAGCCGATGTCAATAGACAGCATGTGACATAGAATCGCCTTGCAGACATGCATCGATATACCGCCCAGGAACACAAACATCAACGCCGACCACTTAAAGCATACACAAAGCTCCCTGAGTAATCCAACCTGCTGAGAGCGGTACCGGATCATAGCGAGCGTGACGTTGCCGGCTATAGAGAAGACCACCACAAGAGCTACCCAGACACGCCAGCTGCTCATGTAGTAGTGGTCAAGCTCACCGTTGAGCCATCCAATGAGGAAGTAGTTCAGAAGCGAGCCAAGCCATGAGTAGCCGATGGCGTAGTATGTTCCGATGTACGACATGATGGTGATCTTGGAACCGAGTGGCATATTCGACACGACGAAGCGTTTGAATAGCGGTGTGAAGACACCATGCCTCCACCAGTCTTTAATGGGGTAGAAGAGAAGCTCACTACAGCCATACGCATACTTTTGCCAACGGGCCAACTCGTCGTAAACAGTAAGCGAAACACCCTCTTTAAAGCCGTCACCGCAGTACGTCCCCAGGCGAATATGGTACCCCAGCGTTTGGAGCCGCAGAGAAACGTCAAAGTCTTCGGAGACGTGAGACTCGGACCAGAACTTCTCATACGGCGTAGTCGCGTTGGGGTCCTTCTCGTTGTCTATGATGCCATTGTCCTCTGACCCGACCTCCTGCAGTGCAGACCAGCGAATGAAGGCGTTATGCCCGACAAACGGTGAGACATCGCCGTTGGCAACGGCGTAGGCGATGGCGGTGTAGATGAGGTTGGTGAAGAAGGTGATGCCGCTCTCGAAGTAGCTCGTCGTGACGTTCATGACGCCAGATGTGAACTGGAGGATGGCTACTCTGGGGGACGACTCGAGCTCGCTGACGGCGTCGATGAGGCAGTCTACTGGGACACGGGTGTCGGAATCGACGAGGAGGAGGTAGTCACCGACTCTGATATCACCGCCTACCCAAGCGCGGCCAAGCTCTTCAGACAAGACTTCGTCCAAGCATTTTTGATACGCTGCGTCCTCGTCATTCTGAGTCCAGTGCTCATCGCGGACGACCTCCAGCAGCTTGTCCTCCACCTTGAGACTAATACCCAAAGCATAGTTCATGTTGGAGGCTTTCTTGAACTTGCCGCGACGTATGAATCTGCTTAGCCCTTCGCCGTTGGCGTTATGTTTCGGTCGGGCAACCCAACCTATGTTGTTCTCCTTGTAGAACATGCGTCGCTCCTCGGCTTCTTCTGGGGGCACTAGTTGCATACCGTCATCGTTGACGAAGATGCTAGCTGTGCCGCCGAAAGATTCATAGTTTCTGATTGCGGCGGAGAGGGACTGTACTGTTGGGCGAATCACACCTTCAAGACCTTCTTTGTAAACTGGACACTGAATGGTGACATGAGGCAGTAGTACTTTTGTCCCATCAAGGCGTCTCGTTCGCTTTGCGGAGTAGAACTTGGAGTTGACTTTTAATTGGCTGACGGGTCCTATCAATTGGAAGATGGTCACGACGATGGCCTGACAGAAGAACTAGGACCAAGTCAGCAGGAGTTCATACTATAGAAATCGGATGTTTTTCTTACCAAGCTCAGGATAATCTGAGGAATAGCTGTCACCAGGAGAAACAACCGAGTCCAGCCACCTTCACTCGCAATCTCCAACGTCATTGCGCCACAACCAAGTCCAATGAGGCAGAGACATATAGCGACTGTCAACCCGACGGCGACAGCGTTGAGCAGCTGCGTGGGCCGCGGCGCATCAGAAGCGAATTCGAGATCGACATCTGGTACTACAGTGTCTTCTGACATTGCGTAGACCTCTGGCCGTCCCTTTTCCATGCTGACAGCGCGTGTCGGTGCAACTGAATGCGACGGAGTGTTGAGTATAGTTGTCAGTAGGTCTATACTGCCCCGAAGCATGACGTTCACCCTCGTCTTGAGGTGGTCCTTCAGAGCTGGAGCCCCTAAACGTCTTCTGCGCTTTAGGATCGACCAGTCCTTTTCTGAAAAGAATGAGTCTTCGGTGGAATTACGCGCCTCAAGGGTACAGTCTTGAGAGCGTTCGTCGATTGAGAGACTTCTGATGGCGAACCAGGGATGACCGAGGTGGCGTTCCTTGTTACGGACAGCCCTCAATACCTGATCGGTCAGTCCCCGCGACATTTATCCTTGGGCGAAAATGGACTTACGAATCTTCGCTCCTCAGGGGGGACAAGGTCGCACTTGGTTACCACTGCGACGGTGCGATTGCCTGTCACGTCGACTCCTCGCGCAATCCTAGGCCCCTCCTGACTATTCAAGTCACTCGTGGCGTCGACGGTAGCTCTAAGCTTTGTTAGTACTATTAGAGATCGTGAGGTGTTAGACTAACAGGATGATGGTGTTGGGCTGCTTGATGAGGTCCAGTATGACAGATCGGGTTAACTCCTGAGAGTCATCAACCGACGGGCCTGTAGATGTAAGCTTTCATACCACGAGAATGGTACGGGAAGTCACTCACTTGATGAGAGCCCAGGTGTATCGACGATTTCCATGTTGAAAAAGTCTGGGCCCGAAATCTCAAGGACGAGGACATTGTCGGATACTTGTTGTTCTTCTTGTTCTTTTTCGTCAGAGAACGCCGTTGCTATCTGCATATGATTCGTAGCCTTTATGTTGTCCAATGTGATTAGTATAATGTGTCAGGACGACGTGGATAAAAGGCAATACGAACCTGACGGACGATATGAGGAAGATTAACAGCCGCAAGGTCCCCTTCATAGTTGACCTCGAAACTATGTAAGTGGTCTGAAAGGTCTTCATTCTGTCCATCAGCCTTCCCTGGTTTTATCCGTGCCTTCAACGTTGCCCCTATCCGAATGGTGTGTGTGAAGTAGGCATGGATGGGGAACTTTGTTGATGACAGGCTAGAGCCATGAAGAGACAAGCCAGATAGAGCCTCGAATAAAGATGTCTTCCCAGAGCCTTTGTCTCCGATGATGGCTACCTGAGTATCCTCTTGTTAGTAATCTTTCCTGGAGTCTTAATCGTATGATTGCTTACAACGGGGACAGGCGCCGATGTGCCGAGTGACAAACCAGTCACATGGCCAGGTGACCCATTAACGGCACCTGACATGCTGACTGATCTCCGAATTGATCCAGAATCCATCATGTTTATCATTTCTTTGTTTGACGATCCCTGACGTGTTAAGAGGGTGCATCAGTCTTTGTTATGTAGCAACGGCAACTGGAGCCGTGCTGCTTGATAGATCTTTGGATCCTGCCTTGATACGGGCACCCCTTCTTGACGAATTCACCGACGACGGGAGAAGCTTTTCGACTTCTCACATGCCCAAAGGGGCAAGGCATCGTGAGGCTCGAGGACTTGTGATTGGCGAGGTTATCGTGCGCGACTCGTGGACGCGGGCGTTTTTGTCCCGTTGCTAATCGGCACATTCCACGGTAGATTCAAAGAGGCTGAAACCGGAAAAGGTGTTGTGGAGCAGGTGAGACATTATCGCAACGGACAGTAGTGTGACAGCATGGTTTGACCAAGCTAGTTTCCTTTGTACAGAGTCGTCACAGCAGAATCACATTCTTGAGGACGGGCCGGGAGCAAGGACAGGCCAACAATGAAAGTTAATTAGCCGTTGTGAAATATTGTCTAAAACGTGACTTAGACGGTTGATTTCCGTCCGAGATCTGCGGCCCAGAGTTTAAACTCACTACGCAGAGTGTGGTAGAAGAAGATCTGCACACAATCTAGAAGAGAATAAGAAGTCAGAGGTCTAATTCTATCTCTACAAAGTAATATATAAAGCCAGAAGCGGCCAGAGAAGCCCAAGAGAGGATACAAAAGGCCGAATCATTAGACCCAGAGAGTCACTGTCCTCCGTGACCAACGATGGAACAACATACGTAGGGGTAGACGGCCCAGCAGCGCTTACATTAGGTTTGACAACATTGTCTCCCGGTATAACGCCCGTCGCATCGCCCCCTAGATACCAGCTCCCTATATCCGTCAACTGCCCATTTGAGTTCAGCATTGACACATTATACCCAACATTAGACGTGAAAGAGCGGAAAGACCCAAAGTACGAATAGTGTGTGACGTTTCTAAACAACCGCGTTAATCACTGTATTCATATGCGATGGTGGTGACTTACGTGTTTCCATCGAGATACTTGACCGATGTCTGGAAGTAATCCTGCGTCGCGGCCAAGGACGAAAAGTCCAGCGCAAACTCGGTGACCCAGATCTTCTTCCCCGGAAAGACGTCCAGCACACCAGCGATATGGCTCGCCATGCCGTCAAAGCTGCCGTACCAATGTATAGGAACAAAGTCAAACGTGCAGTTCCCCTTGCAGGCTTCCACAAAGTCAGCGAGCCACGTGAACCCAGATGGCGCACCCGTCACCGCAGGCGCACCGAGCGAGACGCCCAGCTTCCTCAGAGGCTCGAGCTGCTTGATCCAGTACCGCGCTGCGTCCTTTGGCTTGATATCGCTGCCGCCGTTGGCCATGGAGTTGTCGGGCTCGTTGAAGCCCATGACGTACGTGACGTTTTGGCCGCTGATGATCTGCGCCGTGACGTTTTCGAGGAACGAGGTGTCATCGAAGCCGTCCGGGGCTCCCCAGAGCATGGGGACGAACTGGAGGGCGGTGTTGTTCACGTAGGCCGGGCTGGGGGCCTGTTTGTAGTTGTAGTACCATGTCAGGTCGGAGTGCTTCTGCACCCAGACTTTGTCATCGTTGGGGAAGTCCGAGTTTGGGATGTAGATGAGGCCTCGCTTTGAGGAGGGGTAGAAGTTTTTTGAGATGGCGATGCATGAGGCTGTGAAGATGGCCAGGGCCACGAGCGAGGATTGTAGGATCAACATAGTCAGATGAGACACAGTGAGGGACGAGGTTTGGGAGACCAATGGACCAAGAACTACTTGGGAGGATGTGCGAGCGGTAGGGGGGGGCAGTCACCTCGCTTTGATTCTCATCTTAGAACTGTCGACAACTATCTGTGGATGTACACGCCATGATTCCACGCGTAAAGTTCAAGTCGTTGCTGTTTGCGGCACTCACCATGATATCTGGAGACCATTCCCATCTGTTTACCGACCAACATCCTCTCTCAGCCATGACTCGCGCACTCAAAACAACCCCAGTCAAGGGCGGAAAATTCGACCCGCTGTAGTTCAACTCGGTGATAAAAGGGCGGGTCATGGTGTAATGTGATTGGCCAGAATTGGTAGTGCGGAATTGCATTACTTGACATGCATGCCACGACGTACCTTGCATATTGGGAAATAAAGTCGATACCGATACGCATTGCCGATCTTGGAAGTGTGATGCGATGCTTCCCTGTCGGATGATTTCTGCTGCTGGAATGTGACATCACCCCTGTTGGTCCTGTTGGGCAAGCGATTCGGCTCCGTCGGCCAAAAGGCTGCTCCATTATCCGTTCCTAGCTGTCAAGTTGGCTGTTGGGTGCCTCGTGACATATTACCCGTCTGTAGTCAAACTGTATTTGCTCTTTAAGGATGGGGGTTCTGGCAAGACAGTACTCCGTACCCCACACCAAATAGCCGATGTGCATTATATACTCATTGTTTCGACCTACCAAGGCCTGTGAATTGATTCTCGAGACTTTGCTTTATCCTTCTAATAAGCCAATAGACTCTACTCTTATAATTTACTCAAGTTCCAATCTTTATCCGTTGTAACCTCAGTGGAATTCTCATCCTCGTAAAGTGCATGCTATGTCGGTTAAAGCCACGAGTCATGGTGGATGACGTAGCCTCGGAAGTTTGCAGTACGGAAGAGGCGTTATCGGGCACAAGTTGCCGTTGTGCGCACGGCCGATAAACAGCCAGTGCAGGGGTTTTAATTGGCGTTTTCCCTCTATAGGACAAGCGTCTGCAACGCCAAGTTTTGGAGATATGCATTCTCTGCTTCAATACCACGTCGCTTAGAAGAGCCGAGAAGTTCTCAAGAGATAATCGACGAGACCCGCAGACTAATAAGTTTATGCAGGTTTACGAGTGCTCACACTGGTCGACTTTGGTTAAGAAGCCCGTTGTGGACCGCTGTTGGTTGCATGCTCTCAAAACTACCTTTCGGTCAATTAACCAGGACCGAAGTGTTGTGAGATAAAGGAATGTCGTACGTTTCGAGGGGGGGGTGTTTACTTCAGTTCGTACCCAGATACGATTCGTTCTGGCTCATCGAGATTAGGTGTGATGAATTGCAAAACTGATAGTGTAGTAATTGCTAAATTTTGACGGGTTCTCCAATGGAAGCTAAATGTCCTCGAGTCTTATATTCTTGGCGTTAACCACACTAAGAATATTGCCAAGGTCACCTTGTACTTCTAGCGCTCTATCCTGCTATTTCCATCTCAGGTCTCACGTACGACATTACGAATCCCTCCTGCAATGTCGATAGTGTGCAATAGTCCTCCTGTTAGATCCTCTGGATCTTACGTCGCCTCTACAAACCATGAGACGTCCACAGAAGACTTGGTGAGACCGACCCTTCCAGGTCAATGCTCAACTCAGTCTTCACTCAAGAAGAGATTCCCTCAGCGTCCGTATTTTCATTCTCGCCGGGTCAAAAAGGGCACTGTCGAGAGACCGCACCTCGCGGTGAAGGACCCTCGAGGCATATGGATCACAATCATCCCCGCGCTGGGTATTGCTGTCGGACTGGCTGCTATAGCGCTTCTATCTTGGAGCGGCTATAGATCTGTCGATAAATATAAATACTGTACGGTATTCACGGATGACTTTTCCAATGGCTTCAACTCCACGATATGGAGCAAACAGGTAGAGGTTGGAGGATATGGGTATGTTGAAACCCCGTCTTTCATTGTTTATGAGTACTAATCGTCATGTCCCATTCTAGAAACGGCGAGTTTGCGCTGACCACAGACACGGATGAGAATGTCTTCGTCCGTGATGGTCAGCTTATTATCAAACCCACCCTGCAAACTGATCAATTCCTCTCGGAAACTACAAAGATAAACCTCACTGCCCGTGGGACCTGCTCAGCCACAACAACCCAAGACTGCGTCCAAGTCGCAAACCTCACCGCGGGAGAAATCGTCTCGCCCGTGAAATCCGGCAGGATCACGACCAAGAACTTTGGCGTCATCCGGTACGGCCGGGTCGAGATCGTGGCTAAGCTCGCCGCGGGAGACTGGCTCCTCTCGCAGCTCATGATGTTCCCCGCCAAGGACTACTACGGCGCTTGGCCTGTGTCTGGCGAGATCGACATCGGCATGGTTCGGGGGAACAATTACACGTATGACAATGGGCAGGGGAACCAGCAGGTGTCGACGCAGCTGCACTGGGGTCTTGATTCCAGCACTGATCGGTGGCAGAGCACTTCGGGCGTGAGAAATGCTCTGCTCACCACGTTCAACCGAGACTTTCACACGTTTGGACTGGAGTGGTCGGACAAGTATCTCTTCACGTGGCTGGACCACCGCATCGCGCAGGTCACGTACGTCAAGTTCAATCGCCCGTTCTACGAGCACGGAGGCTTCCACCAGTCGCTCGCCAACGGGTCCCAGATCTCAAATCCGTGGAATGGGCCGGGCACCAGCAACGCGACCCCGTTCGACCGGCCGTTCTACCTGATCATCGCGCTGGCTATCGGGGGCACGTCGGGCTGGTTCCCGGACGATGTGGACGGTAAGCCATGGGTGGACGATGCCGTCACCCCGAGGACGGATTTCTGGAAGGCGAAGGACAGGTGGTATCCGACGTGGGAGGAGCATAACGGCGGGGAGATGGTGATTAAGAGTGTCTCTATGTGGCAGCAGTGTGACCGCGCTGCTACTGATTTATCGCATTTTGCACCAAGTTAGATGTTAGGGTATTCAATAAGATGATCTTTGTAAGCACGGTTGTTTCTGCTCAATCTGTCAGTGTGTACAGAAAGTCTGGCTAACCCTTTGAAGTTGTACTCCGCCGAGTCGTCGTTCAAGTCAACTCTTGTTACAGTGCCCTTGATTCTGCGTCCTTACATAAGCCGTCGCGGCTCAAAGGTACTAAGGTAAATGGGCTGAATCGAGGCCCATTCTATAGGTGGATCATTTCTGACGTGCGACGGGAAAGTCTTGCGCTTCTCGGGTTAATGATTTTCCGCTGTTTGCTTGACTCTGTGACGTTAGTACAGGGTAGCCCATGGATATCCAGAACAAAACTGGTCAGCGAGCCATTTTCATGCGTATGTGCAATTGTCAATCCTTTACTCAAGATCACTCATCGATTGCTACATTTCACTTTGTAGCCGGCTCTGTTTTTCTTTTTCTTTTCTTGAACGAAATGCTGAAAGTTCAGCTCTAAATGTTGAGCGCTGTTGGCTCTGGTTTATCATTTATCGCAAGCATACAGCGACTAATGCCCCCTTATGTTGTGCAGCGGTTAACAGATAGACGCCAACCTTTTACGTCGCTTGTCTTCTCAGTCTTGGAAACTCTTTTAGCAATATAACCTTCAGCTCCAGATTTAGCCGTAGTAAGTCAGATCATCTCACAGCTGATAAGATAAGCTTGAAAATAGAGGCCAATCGAGACTCTATTGTGGCTGGCTGGCATTCCAACTACCGTATCGATAGTTGTGCAAGGGAGAGCTTCGCTAACGTAAACCAGCTAATCAGACGCCGATCTTGGCTCCCGCTCCCAGCTACTCCAATACTTGTGGCTGTGATAAGCAAAAGAGGAAGTCTATCACCAATTGCCATGCCTAAATTGGTGAAAGCGCGGGGCTTGGCGCTGTTGTCCCGTCGTTCCGTGCCGAGTTGAAGACCAATATGAAATTGTGTGGCGCCGATAGCTTCTTCTGGCGTTGACTTCAGCAGCCAACCAGTCGATGCGAATGCAAACAGATATCTTCTCGTTGGTCAGATGAAGCGAGTGGCTTGAGTCGCTATCGCTACTCAATTCCACGGGTTCATAACGTGGCAAGCGTGGTTATGTTGCTCCAGCCATTATTAAAGCACGACTCGCCTTGGCTGCTCCGTCTGAACGCCCTTGATCAATTACTCTCGGCTTCTTGGAGGTGCCACACTCACATCCCTCCCAAAAATGAAGTCGACGCATCTCTTGCCAGGCATTCTCGCTGCGCTTGCTCAAGCAGCACCTACTGTCGATGAGACGTACCCGTACAATGGCCCTGCAGTTCCTATCGGCGATTGGGTCGACCATACGATTAAAGGTACCGATGGTCTAGGTTTTATTCGTCTGGTCGAGCCCCCAGCCGTTCAACCTGCTTCTAAACATCCTACCAACAACGTCAATGTCATTTCACTGTCGTATATCCCTGCCCAGCCTGGAACGGACACTGTTGGCATCAACATCCATTACCAAACGCCCTTTGGCCTTGGTGTCGCACCCTCAGTTCGCTGGGGAACCAGTCCTTCATCTTTGAAAAAGGTGACTCCCGGCTCGACTGCGACATACGACCGCACGCCCCCCTGTTCTAGCGTTTCTGTTACCCAATGCAGTCAGTTCTTTCACAACGTGCAGATCGAACATCTTCAACCCGGCACGACCTATTACTATCAGATCCCTGCTGCGAATGGTACCACGGCGTCTACTGTTCTGAGCTTTAGGACTGCTCAAGCTGTAGGCAACCCATCTCAATTCAGTATCGCCATCAACAATGATATGGGGTATACCAACGCGAATGGAACGTACTACTACATGAACCAGTCCATGTATGGTGACGACGCCCTCGATTTTGTCTGGCACGGTGGAGATCTCAGCTACGCGGATGACTGGTACTCTGGCATCGTACAGTGCAACGCATCAGCTTGGCCCGTCTGCTACAACGGCAGCAACAGTTCCCTGCCCAACAACGACACCAATCCTGATTATTTCGGCACCCCGCTCCCAAAAAATGAGATTCCCAATCAAGGTAGCCCTCGTGGTGGTGACATGGGAGTCCTCTACGAATCCAACTGGGATCTCTGGCAACAGTGGATGAACATCATCACTATGAAGATCCCTTACATTGTTCTCCCCGGCAATCACGAGGCCACGTGTGCCGACCACGATAACACCCCATATCTCCTCTCGTCATATCTCAACGAGAACAAAACAGATACCCCCATGTCAGGTGATAACCCCAACGCCACGCTCACATATTATTCATGTCCGCCTTCACAGCGCAACTTCACAGCTTTCCAGAACCGCTTCTCAATGGCAGGCGATAAATCTGGAGGCGTCGGGAATTTCTGGCATTCATTCGACTACGGCCTCGTTCATTTCGTATCCATCGATACAGAAACGGACTACCCTCACAGCCCGGACAAGACCTTCCGTGAGGACATCAAGAAGGCCAAAAAAGAGAAAGAATGCAAAGGCAAGGACAAGGGCTCACCAAAGTGCCAGCCCGAGGAGGAAGAAGGGGCTACGTACACGTGTCTTCCGCTCCCGCCAGCTGATGACTATGAGACAGATGACTTGGAGGAGGAGGCGTATCTTCTGTCAGGGAAAGCTCATCCTCTGCGTAACGAGACGCATATCACCGATGCTGGTCCTTTTGGATACATTGATGGTTCTATTACGGAGAAGAGGTCTTATCAGCAATATAAGTGGTTGCAAGACGATCTTGGCAAAGTTGATCGGTGCAAAACACCATGGGTCATCGTCATGGGCCACCGCCCCATGTACAGCTCCCACGGCGGCAACTATCATCTGCATCTTCGCGAGGCCTTTGAGATGTTGTTCTTGAAGCACAAGGTTGATCTTTACATTGCTGGGTAAGACATAACGTCCATCTTATCAGTATGCCAGGCTAACATCTCATAGACACGTTCACTGGTATGAGCGTCTCAAGCCCATACGAAACTGCACCGTCGACACTCCCTCGGTGAAAAATCATAATACCTACGAGGTAAACCCTGGACACTCGATGGTTCATCTCATCAACGGCGCTGCGGGCAATATCGAAAGCCACGCTACCATCAACATGTCCGAGCCTTTGCCTGACATAACAGCTCACCGTAACTTGACCAGTTTTGGCTTTTCCAAGTTGACCGTTTTTAACGCGACAACGCTGTCTTGGCAGTTCATCCAAGGACACGATGGTCTGGTCGGTGATGAAGTCACTGTTCTGAAGGACCCGTCCTTGACATGCGAGGGCTACAGCGATTCTAGCGCGTCTGGCTCGTCTGGTTCCTCTTGCTCCTCTGAATGCTCTGGGTCTGGTTTGTTGGCCTGGATCTACTGCAATATCTATTGTTCCAGTTTCTGGGAGCCACTCAAGGTTTGAGTCGGTAACATAGCTTCTAATAATCCCCAATTTGATTTGAACCTCGTAAAGATACCTTTCAAGTTTGGTTTTTATTTCATGATCAAGTGCAGCCAATGGATCCCCTATCTAATTGGTTCATGATAGTCCAATTGAGCTAAGGCAAATGAAGACTGGGTATTGCAACTGACACTTCTCCAAGGATAGCCTTAGTCCTCGGAGCTATTGGCCTTAGCGTCAGGATAACTGCGCTATTGAAGCATCAAACCCCTATCTATTTCCCAAGAAATGGGATTCATTTACGAAAGGCAGGCTCCCACTACCGAGAATTGCCGTTGAATGCGATGTGAATATCGGTATTTAATCTGTGCACTCAGACCCAAAACTCTTGGCGATCTGTCACCTCCACTCCTTCAACCCGGCCCAATCTTCACTCGTTAATAGTCTCACTCAGTCACTCATTATTTGTCATTCTTTTACTTATACCCCAGAGCCTCACAAATCATAAACGATGGTCCACTGCAAGTCTCTGATGCTGGCGTTGGCAGTCACCTCAACTGTTGTCGCTAGTCCTTGCAAGCCCAGTACGACTGGCGCAGTCCTGAGTACCGCTACGACCACAATCGAAGAGAGTTCTAGCATTGAAACTTTTACCATCGGCGGCATCACAATCGCTGAGACTACCACCGCCTCTCACGAAACTACTACCATCGTGACCACTACAACAACTGATGCCGATACCACTACGACCGGTGCTCTAACTACAACGACTGCAGAAGCTGATGTCACGACTACAACCACAACCGCAGAGACAACAAGCACTGCCCCCTGCGCCGCGGCTCCAACGGCCTGTGGAATCTACGGTTACTTCGTCCAAGGCAACACTTTGCAGTACCTCGACAGCCCTGGAACAATGGATAATGCCAAGGATTGCGTGCAGGCTTGCGCTGATTATCCCGGCTGTGAGGTTGTTGACTTCTATAACGAAGCTAACCCTGGATATGAGCAGGGCACTTGCGAGTTCTTTAAGGGCACAGTCAAGACTGATGGGTCTACCTCGTCTCCATACCAGTGGTATCAAGTTTGCTGCCTCGCTAGCATGTAACAGGGTTTTGTGCTTTTCTTAATCTGTATAAAATAAGGACATTAAGGCTATTTTATGTTTATAGAAGACATACTCTAGATGTTGGTTTATATAATAGTATCTTCTCTCTTGTGAGCAGTAAAGTTGATAGACCTGAAAGCTGATGCTTACATCACGCGCCTGACATGTGATTGCAGGAGATAAGTTGGGAGTCTGAGCGAATTGAGGCGACCTACTTTATCGCGTTAGAATGGCCTATGGCAATCTATGTCCTAACAATATCCAGAATGCTTTCTGTAAACGCTGCAAAGTAGGAAAGCCTTTAAAACAGCGTCCTTTTGTCATTCGCAAGAAGCTTAATACAGTCTTTAGATGAAACTACCAGCCCACCATAATATAACAGCCTTGAAAACTACCAGAGCTTATTAATCGAAAGTACAAGCTAAAATACACAGGAATCCGAACCATGTCTTGCAATTTAGAGTTTACTCTTTAGCCCTGCACTAGCAGCAAGCACGGCTCTCTGCTTCTCGCCTCCATGCTCAACCTTGACAGGAGCGTCAAAAACAGTAGCATCAGGCTTCTCCTTTCGGTCCTTGGTATCAAGATACTCCCTCTCCCCCTCTCCAACATAAAGCTGTCTCGGTCTCCAGATCTTGACGCCCGACTTGTTCAGCATCATCTGTCTCCAGTGCGCCAACCATCCTACACATCGAGGAACAGCGAACAAAACAGGGTAGAAGTCGAGCGGGAAGCCCATGGCCTGGTAGATCAGGCCAGAGTAAAAGTCCACGTTGGGGTACAGGTTCCTGCTGCGCATGAACTCACTCTTGCGGGCGTAGTCGGCGAGTGTGAGGGCTGTGTCGAGGAGCTTGTTTCGGCCGGTGACTTCGAAGACTTCCTCGGCGAGCTTGCGGATGGCGGTTGAGCGGGGGTCAACGTTCTTGTAGACGCGATGGCCGAAGCCTACGAGGACGCGCTCTCTTCTCTCAACTGCTTGCATGAATGCAGGGACGTTCTCGGGGGATCCGATCTCGATAAGCATTCTGATCGCGGACTCAGATGCTCCCCCGTGAGATGGACCGTAGAGTGCGGAGCATCCGGCAGCAACAACGCTGTAAGGATCAACCAGAGAGCTTCCAACTTGCAGGACTGTGGCGGTAGAGCAGTTGACTTCGTGGTCAGCGTGGAGAATGAAGAGCTTGTCCAGAGCCTTGGCGAGAACAGGATGAGGTTGGTAGTCTGGCTCGGATAGATTGTCCAGGAGGTAGAGGAAATTTCCTGTGTACGACAGGCCTTGGGCGGGGCGGTTGAACGGTCGGCCCTGTCGCATTCTGTACGAAGCAGCCGCCAGAGTAGGGGCCTTTCCGAGGATTCGGAGAATCTGCTTGTCCAGCATCTTGAGAGAGTCCATATTGCCTGAAGCAGCGTTGGTGTAGAGCTTCTGCCCTGCAAGCGAGGGATTAGCCTCCGGAGCAAAAGCCCCAAGTGTCGCAAACGCCGCGCTCAGCATGGACATGGGATGAGAGTCGTAACGGAACGACTTGAACATGTTCTCGATATCGCTGTGGATGTACGTGTGATGCATCACCTCGCCCTGCCATTCATCATACTGCGCTTGGGTTGGAAGGTCTCCATAGATGAGGAGGTACGCAGACTCGAGGAAGTTGCTCTTCTCGACCAACTGCTCAATCGGATATCCACGGTATCGAAGGACGCCGTCCAGGCCGTTGATGTATGTGATTTTGCTCTCCACGACGGCAGTGTTCATGTACGCGGGATCATAGACCCTAAGGCCCTGCGTTGTCTCATCCTCTGGGCGATCATTACCAGGCTCGGCTTTGATCTTCTTGAATTCCGTCGCTGGGATGGAGTTGTGAGTGATGGGGATCTCGTAGGTCTGTTTTGTTCTGTTATCCACGACCGTGAGCGTCTCGCGACGACCGTTGTTCTGAGACAGCACCATGATTTAATTAATACAAGATGAGAGGAAAGAGATGAGATGATTATGTCAAGTTCATCAGGATAAGCAACGAGTCTTGATGATTTAAACTGGTTTTCAGAAGCAAACGCGTCGATGACACGTCACGTGGACGCCAACCTCGGTACGATAAGATAAGTGGGGCGTGGAAACCTCGGCGCCCCAAGATTTGGCGGCATTTGGAACGGGACATGGGACGACATCAGTGCTAACATTTTTAATAGCGTTTTGTGCCGCTTCAAGATAGCAGCCAAGTCCCTCCACTCTCTGCCCCGTGCTTTATCTACCCTATAAGTCTGACATAAGATATTGACCAAATAAGAACAGAACTCTTTATTATCAAGTACTTTATCTATCAAATTGTAATGGTTTCTTCATTGCCGCCTTTTAATTCTAATGTTGACTTTGATAAGCTTACGTGTCGTTCCCTCAGTCGAGTGAACATTTCGATCAACTATACAGAAAGAATATCTTTTTACAATAGTCGCCGCAATAATCTTCATCTCAACTTCTGCCAGGTTGCGCCCAACACACGCTGCCGGACCGTGGCCAAATGGGATAAAAGATGTTTTCTGGCGGCTCGACAGCTTCTCCCATCTCTCTGGTCGAAACTCATTGGCATCCTGGCCCCAAATGTCTCTAGACCGGTGAATGGCATAGATTGGAACGCTCAAAACAGTTCCCGGAGGAAAGTAAAACGAGTCAAAGTGCACTCCCTTGGACCCAGGAAGCACCTCTCGAGGAAGGCCGATACCGAGGACACTGTGAAGACGCATTGTCTCGTTGAGCACAGCGTCTAGATATGGAAGAGCCCGGACACTCGTAAACGGCGCAACAGTTCCAGGAACATGGATAGAGTCCACCTCATATTGCAGCTTCTGCAGTGAAGAGGGCGAGGTGGCGAGGTAGTACATCATGGCGGAGAGCGTGTTACTGACGGTCTCAATGGCTGCCATGAACAAGGTCAAGGACTCGGAAGCGATTTCTTCGAATTTGAGCAACTCCCCTTGGTCATCGCGCGCTCGAAGGAGAAGTGAGAGCCAGTCATCATGACCGTCTTGCGCTGCGGCCATGCGCTCCTTGACGTGAGCCGAAGTCACGCCCAGCAGGTTCTGCAGCCCATCCATTCCTTTATGGAAAAAGGGATCGGGCAGGTGTTTTGCATGGGGTCTCAGCCAAGGCAAGACGCCAAGAGTAGCGACGGCTGCACTCCTTTGCGCGAGACTGTTCATCATGGACACGTAGGACCCGGGCTTGTTGTCTATCTTGACCAGATCAGAGCCATTCTCAAGCATTCCAAATGGCTCGCTGAAGAGGAGATCACCGGTTATGTCAAACGACATGTATCTGGTTATAAGGTTAGTTAGTACATATTAGCTAAACAGTTACGAATGAACTCACGTGAACCATCGTCGGCATTCAAGTTGGGTGAATCCATCAAACTGCGGCCCTTTGTCGATTATTTCGTCCCACTTACGGACCAAAAGTTCTACCTTGCTGGTGATGGACCCTTCAGCCGCACGAGACGACTTGGGAGCGAAGCTATGTGCGATGTACCTCCTCTTGCGAGCATGCTCGGCGCGATTTCTCGCCGTGAAGATGCTCCGAGTGAGAGAAATTGAGGAATCGTACCAGGATCTTGTTGTGGTGAGCATAGGTGGACATGAGCAAGGAGTGAATGGGCGACTTACGACTTTTCCAACCCATTCCCATGGCCATAAACGAGATTGATAGCCCTCTCGTCAACGATGGTAACGTGGTTCGGCTGAATCCTCACGACGGGTCCGAATCTTTCATGGAGATCATACACAGTGTATGAACGCTTGCTCTGGCGGCAGATATACAAGAGCCAAAGGTTTGAGAAGCGAGCCAGCCACGGGCCGGGAACCTCTCGCAGATGCTTGTAGGTGTAAAGGTAAGGAATAATGTAGAACAGCAGTCCCCATAAGAGTAATGCCAAGGGCGCCCAAGGCGAAAATAACAGAGACTCAAAAGACATTGTTCGGGATATTGAGAATGGAGATGCTAACGTGAGTGAGGGAGAACATAAGCCAGCGTGATGCATCCAAGTAACTGTTAGTTATAAGAAGCCTGTCGAATGTAATGTGGTTATCCGTATCAATACCAATATCAATATGCCATACATGTATACGCCGCTAAAGCAATATTGCAGAGACATCGTAATGATTCGGACAAGCTCGAGATCTATCACTTTGCGTTTAAACTGGCCATCAGAATAATAATTCCATCCACAAACCTATCCGTGTCAGGAAAATGTCTCCGAGACGTGAACCCATGCCCCGTTCCTCTTGTTGCCGGGACGTAGTATTGCGTATTGTCGGACAAGCGGATGTTGCAGTGGATGTGAGAACCGGAATACAAGTTATTACTGACTTCGTTCGGACGTTCCATTGCATCTATGTGTGCTTGATATCGTATGATTCCTTTCACCTATAACTGCCGATGTCGGTCGCTACCGGTCTGTTCATGCATACCGAAAATGAAGTCATTTTGAGTTCAGATCCACCCGTACAAGTGTATTACATGTCAGCCCAGTTATGTATCGGTTTTGCTTTCTATTCGCATCACGGATCCGTGGATACACCAGGAACAGTTTGTCTTATGCCGGAGTTTGATGTCGTCGGCAATTCCTACTCTCATGGGTTAGTATCATGTGCTGAAGATATGTAAAATTCCGGCCATAGCATCGGAGAAGATATCTCATTGCGATGGGAGAAGATGAGGTCGAATCGTGAGTGCAGAGTGTAGTTGTATATTGTAAACACAGGACTAACACTAAGTAGTCTATATAAGCTGGTGTTCCTGAGTATACAGAAACGCTCAAGAGTGTGCATTATAACATCTTTGCTGATATCTTATCAACCCATTCTATATCTTCAACCACTAAAACAACGTTCGCCATGCCTTCTGCCATTGACAGTATCCCAATCGCCTCTATTGAGACAATCAACTACTCCGCTCTTGAAAGACGAGATGCGAAAGAGATTGACAAGCTCATGGCTGCAAGCCGCACAGCCGGATTCTTCTACCTAGCCTTTGACCACAGTGGAGCAGCTGGTCTGCCCAAGAAGAAGGAAGAGGTTCTCAAAGCGATGGAAGAATACTTCAGCCAGTCCGATGGCATCAAGCAACTTGACAGCAAGGGAGTTCCTACGCGCGGGTAAGTAGAATGCAATTATGAATGATCCAGTGCTGATTAGTCTTGAAGATATGTTAAAAAGGGCACTTTCACTGCCGTTGACCCCCATCGCCCAGATGAATCTTTTGAGCATCTCGCTGTAAGGCATGTAATTGGATTGGCTGTACCATGACTGACCTGAAGACAGATTGGGACGCACGACTTGGGAACTGATCTAGCCTCAACGCTTCCTGCTCTGTTCAAGAAGGCTGGGACACTCATCCCCGACTACGTAGCTCTCTGTGAGCGCGTGGTCGACGTTCTGCTCGACTGCTACTCCCAGGCTCTGGGCGTCCCCGGCCAGTTTCTCCAGTATCACGACCACGAAAAGTCATCCGACACCATCCTAGCCATGCTGAGCTATCCCGGGAAGCTCACCCATCAGAAGCACACCGATCTGGGGTCCCTGACTATTCTCTTCAGCGATGAGTGGGGACTGCAGGTCGTTGAGCCCAGCAACGGCAACTGGGAGTGGGTCGAGCCGCGGGAGAGGGACGCCGTCATCAATGTTGGCGACGCTCTTCGTTTCCTCTCCGGCAAGATGTTGTATTCCTGTGTCCACAGGGTCGTCAGGGACGGGCGTGCTAGCGATGAGGGGCACAGATACTCCATCGCGTACCTTCTTCGTCCTGGCGACGACGTGGCCTTTGTCGACGCCGATGGGGCTAGGGTTACTGCCCAGTCTCTGGCTAGTATCAAGTATAGAGCTTATTCTGCGGATCATGCTGAGCAGGACAAGAACACGGTCCTGACTGGTGGAATGGAACAGGTCCTTGGTATCCGTGTCTAGATTAGCCAATAAACAGAAGATGTCTCTTCTCTCTATTCTCTATTCTCTCTTCGTGTTTCATGGTAATCTCGCACTAATGCCTTCGTAAACGACGGGTTAGAGGAGTAGCGGCAACGGCCCGAGCCTCCATTCTTTGTGGGTACTCCTGGTTTCTCCTCTTTTGCGGTGAACGTACCGAGTAATGCGGGTGAACTCAAATTAGACTTTGTTAATTCCGACTTTTATGGCCCCAGCTTTAAGGATTAAGATGATGACGTAAGTTGCAAGGTAAAGTAAGTTCAACGGGGCGAGGGTAGTGCCGCACCAAACAAGACTCGACAAAAGGTCATGATCATCTGCAAGGCTCGTGTCTTCTCACTGCCCATCATAGACACAATTCAGTTGATCATCCGCGGCGATGTACTGTTAGACCCGTAAGGGAGGATCATTTTACGGACGGTGCAATGCGGATACCGGGATTGTCGCATCTGTAACGTGGGGCATGGAGGATTTTCCAAAACTATAATAAATGAGGTATTCTCCAAAGGCCCAACCTGTAGGCCACGTCAGACTCGTAAAGATCATGAATACAAGCATCTTGCGGGAAAGAATCCCTTCAAATCACATCATGGGCTTATGCAGGTCTTCAACGGTAACGGGTGTTTTTTCTTTTTGTATTAGAAAGTAGAACAAGCCAATAGGTAATAATAAAGAGAGGTATTATAGACAAGAAGGATAAATTCAACTTGATGAATACAGGTAACAAAGATCACAAGGCAATTTATTATCAAAAGCGAAACTTAAAAAACATACACTTCAATTTCTCGAGACTTGATAGATTGTAGTATCTAGGCTTGAATATTACTTGTATGTTACAGTAACAAGGTCTGAGAGTCAAATGTATGTTACTGCTTGGACTCTACTTCCTGCATGAGCTCGTGAACATGTTTGTTCAAGAAGTACCCCTTCAGCTTTTCGGGCTCAATGTAGCGTGAGCCCCGAATAGCGACTAAGCATCTCTCTGTTCCACATTCACAAGGGAACGACTGAGCCATATCCCATTCCGCACTTGGATAGAACCAAGTCAGCTCGTCACCCTTTTCGATATGACGATCATGCGCCACGCGAACTTCCATGCGCGCAGTGTCAACCACGAGGTTGGGGTCGCAGGAGTGATTGATGAAGACAATGTCAGAGTTGAACTCCATATGCTCATCACGGCCAGTCTGGAACGAGGTCCAGGTAGCGCGGGGAGTGTGGGTTGCCTCGGTGATCTTGGCAAACAGGGCTCCAGGAGGCAGAGATACGAGGGATATCGCGGCTGATTTGAAGGGTTGATCAGACCGGACAACTTTGAGAAGATCAGAGTGGCTTTGGCCGGCGGAGAGTGGTCTTGCTTGAGGCAAGAAATGGTGAGCGTTGGATACAGCTGCGGCCATTGTGGACAATGAAGAAGGTTGTATTTTATGCTGTGATGAGTAGTTTCAGAGTGTTGGGCTAGTGGTGGTTAATCTAACAGGATGATGCTGCTATGGTTTGGGATTTATACCAAAGGGCCTGTTCAGCAACCAATGTTTGCGGTCTTGCGGTAAGTGTTGGGTGAGAACAACTAAGTTTCGGCAGTCAAAAGGTCCCAGCATAACATGCAGGAAGGGGTATTATTGATAGGAATTTGTCCGATGAAGCTTCCGACCCCAGGTTGCAAACTGTTAATCTGTACAGTGTTCCTTACGTGTAAGTTCGAAACAACTCTTCACCAATGGCCTGATTGCCGAACTAAGTTATAGTTGCTCGCATATGATTACGATGGGTGACGGACAAGCATGGAATCCTGTAGAATAGCCACCTTGGAATTCTACCTTGTGGTTGATGTAACCTGTCCAGAATGGTCTACACGGCTTACGTAGAACTAAATTGTGATCCAGGAAATTACCTCAAGTCTACATCAGTATAATTCAGGAGAGCTCTTAAATATGTATAACGTAGAGTGTGAATTAAGTGGTCTCTATCGTCAGAAAATCTGATATACAGCCATTACGGAACCTGGAGGGATGAATCCATATTTATGAACTCTCCCCTTATCACGCAATCACTCGCATATCCCGGCTATAGGTTATACGAGCTGCAAGACCGCAAGCAGTACTAAGTAGAGCTGTCCCACCAAAATAGTACATGGCAGGCCGAAAAGGTATAATAGAATCTGCAGTGTCTGCATGCGTGACCTGAATGAGAGCCGCTGATATTACATTTCCTCCAATTATACCTGGAGCCCATCCCGTGAAAAGTAAGCTCAAAGCTCCTGGCGCATCGTCGATGGGCAAGTGACGACCAACAGCCGTGGGAATCGCCACCGCAAAACCTCCATTTGAGAGGCCGTTGAGGATACAAAACAGCAGAACCAGTCCCAGGTTGGAAGAAAAAGGCCAAACTGCAAAGAGAGAAACCGCATTTATCAGAGATGTGAAGAACAAGGCATTCATCGCACCGACCCTATCGCACGCATAGCCCGTGAGGATTCGGCCTACTGACATACAGACCAAAAGACAAGCAAGTGTGGCTATGGATGTAGAGTTTGAGAAGCCAAGAGCGTTGTTGATGTAAGGGAGGAAGAAGGTTGGTGCGTATATGGGGAAGATTCCAACTGCTCCAGCTGCGAAATGCCATGAGAAACAGGCATCTCTGAAGACGGAAAATTTGACTGGATACTCTGGGGGAGCCCCACGATCTTTGATGAGTAGGGCGGTGGGTATCCCAGTAATGAGGGACGCAATGCCCAATATCCGAAAGTTCCAAGCAACTCCAACGCCTTCAGTCAGATAGCCAACCGATACAGCTCCAATCAGAGCCCCAAAGCTTCCACCAAGCTTGACGATGCCATTCGCCAACCCAAGCCTCTTCTTGAACCACAAGACCGGAAGAGTGTTGTACAGCGTGTCAGTGAAAGCCGACCCAACGCCATATGAGACTCCGCAGGCGAAGAACAAGCCAACGAGGCTTCCAACAACCCAACTGCTCGCCAGGCAGCCAAGCCCGTAGATGGCGATGCCAATCGTCATGCCCACGCGAGCTCCGATGACACGAACTATTCGAATGGCGGGTATCCCAAGCGCAGGACCCAGGGCTACGCCGAGACTACCGACGAATGACAGGGCGCTCAGCGACGAGCCTTGGAGGGTTGTTCGAAGGAGAGCTGCCTGTAGAATACCCCAGGATCCAGCCCAGAGATTGATCCAGAACGTGTGGACAAAGCAAACAAAGATGATGACCCATCCGTATCCGCCATCTGGCGGCATATCGGGGTCTTCAGGAGGAGTGTCAATCTCAGTAGGGCTATCAATGTGAGTGATCGCTGGAATCGGGACGGGAATTGTCTCCAGTTCCATGGCTGTAGATTGGATAATGTTGATGGCTTGGTGTTAAGACAATAAAGTGCCAGTAATGTAGATTGACTTCTGTGATACTGTGCTGTTATGGGTCCGAGAATAAAGGGAAAATAATGATGTGCAGACTTGGAGCGTGTACGTGGGTTCAGAGCATACAAGTTACATGTCCTCGTATAAAACAACAAATTACTATTCACGGTCGATGACCATCGCGATATGTTCCTAGTCCCTCAGTTGTCATCGACAACATTAATAAGCGAGAGGAGCTTTCCAAGTGCCGAATGGAGCCCCCACGGGAACAAAGATGCATGCATGTTTCAGGAAAATGTCCGAGGCTCCATAGATGCACATACTGATCCCTGTCCCACAACTGCCGTGTCCTCCGCATGTTTCCCACGGCAATGTCGGCCAAAACCCGAATTCTAGGCGGTAACTGCAGCATGGCAATTGCCAATCGGAACTTTGAGACGCTCTCGCGCAGCAAATGCATAATGCATCTCTCCACGCCAATTTGTTATGCGGCCACTCACGTCGGTACTGATGTCTGAGACAACATGCAACTAGAGAGGTGAGGAATTTCCTAGGGTTAAACGCCTGCCCTTGATGTTTCTGTTCTATTTCAAAAGGCGCACAGAATTACACGACACATCGCCTTACTCCCAATACATGCTCAACAAACATGGCACCAGCTCGAGAACTCGGTCGGAGGCTCATCCCTTGCACCTTGGACGACATGTCTAGAGATGAACCGGATCGGGTTATATACTCCATCGCTAAGTCTGCTGACATTTCCAAGGGCTTCACCGAGGTTACGGCTCGCGAGTTTGCTAACGCAGTCAACAAGACCGCCTGGTGGTTGGAAGGCCTTGTTGGCAAGAGTGAAGTATTCCAAACAATTGGCTACATCGGCCCACGTGAGTGTCTTTGGCTTATGAAACATCAGGGAGATACTGACCAGAAAAGATGACATCCGCTATTTCCTGCTGAATTTGGCCTGCGTCAAAGTTGGATACCAAGTAAGTTACACCACCCAAGCAGCAGAGTACCTCGAGCTTCCTTTTCAACTGCTGATAACACTGTTCAGGTTATCTTTTTGTCACCAGGTAATAGCATAGAAGCCGCTTTAGGTCTTCTTGAGGCGACAGACTGTAGCCTTTGGTTTCATCCGGTCGACTACCCGCCGTATCCTCTGGTTGAGAAGATCCAGCAGAAACGGGAGCTTCGTATCATGGAGATTCCCACCGTCGCAGAGCTCCTCGACGCCTCCAGCTCACCTCACTATCCTTATACCAAGTCTTACGATGAAGCTATGGGGGACACGTTCTGCATCCTCCATACGTCTGGTACAACAGGCCTGCCCAAGCCCATTTATCTCAGCAACGGGTTGCTTGCTACCATGGACGCCGCTCGCATCCTGCCACCATTCGAGGGTGACAACGGTGCTCGACCCTGGGCAACCTTGTATGAAAAGGGCGACAGACTCTATTCCCCTTGTGTACTTCTTCATGTATGTCTTGAGAGCTACATTGACTTGGACGAGGTGCGACTGACGTTGACGATAGGGTCCGGGAATCTTTATGAACCTTTTTGCAACATTCCTCTTTGACACGCATAGCGTCATGGGCCCCGTTGGCGTGCACCCTGACATGAATATGCTCGCGTCACTTGCAGACCACGGCAACATTGATATTTGGCACTTCATGCCCGTGTACGTCAACGAACTGGGCCAACACCCCGAAGTCTTGGAGAAGTTCAGATCGTCCAAGTTCATTGGAGCTGGCGGATGTACGTTTCCAGTTCATCATGCCACGTAATCAGTTGACAAATCTCTTTAGGTCCTGTTAGTGCAGAGCTAGCTGCCAAGGTGAATGAGGTGGTGCGAGTTCACAATCTATTTGGAACAACTGAAGGCCTCTTCATGGGTGACATGCTGGTGGATAAGGAGGACTTTCTATGGGTCTCCTTCCACCCTTACGCCGGGTTTGAGTACACGGAAATCGAGAAGGGTCTGTTCGAGCAGCGCGCTGTCAGGAACAAGAACTGGGCTCTGCATCAAGGCATCTTCCATACCTTTCCCGACGTGGATGAATTCAACTTTAAGGATTTGTTCATCAAGCACCCGACAAAGCCTAACCTCTGGCTATACATGGGTAGAAGCAACGACATCATCTGTTTGGAAGATGCGCAGAAGCTATCTCCCATAGAGACGGAGAACATGATCTGTGCACATCCGAACGTCAAGGGATGTGTAATGGTATGTTTGTCTGAAGTTATGCAGCAAGACCTTGAACCGCTTACGCACTTTACAGATTGGCAACGGACAGAAATTCGCTTGTCTAATGGTGGAGCTAAAAGACGAGACTCCAAGAGACCAAGAGACCATCGTAGCGCTGAGGGAAAGCCTGGGGGATATCATTGACCAAGCAGACCAAAACCAGCTCCTGAGGGGCTATTTGAGAAGAGATTACATCATCATCACGGATGCCAAACGGCCTCTGCCACGTACTGAGAAAGGAACAATCTCACGCCGAGCTGCTTTAAAGCTTTATGAAGAGGAAATCGATGCGTTTTACCGCTTGAAGGGGGAGGCTACTGTAGGTGTTGGTCAACGTACAGCCGGAGGAGTATAGGGTGTATCATGAGGCATTAATTGAGATAAAGCTCCCTTCTGCCATTGGTCTGGCAATGTTCTCTCATGTCTAGGCTATCACCATCTCTAAAAGCTGTGTGGTATCTATCAAGGCTCATTGAGTGGATTTTCCACTATTCTGCCCATAACATAACATTCAGCCTTTGTTCCCTCTTCCGCATGTCGAGAGCTGAATGCTGACTCCATCTGGCCATCCGTAAGGTTATGAACCCCACCACCATACGGATTTCTGATAGAAACTGACTGCGGACTACGCAG
The DNA here is from genome assembly GCA_013623555.1 of Fusarium nisikadoi. Lineage (NCBI taxonomy): Eukaryota > Fungi > Ascomycota > Sordariomycetes > Hypocreales > Nectriaceae > Fusarium > Fusarium nisikadoi. Next base: position 42,434 of record JABFFB010000477.1, on the reverse strand, counting down.
CCCATCTCTCAATGTTTGAAGGGCATCCCGCCATGAGCCAGCTCTGATATGAACCAAGAACAGCGAAATCTCTGCTCCAGTACCGAGAGCCGCAGCCAACGCTCCAAGCTCTGTAGTGGTGACAGAGATCTCGGTAAGATGAATGGAGCGCAAGTCAGACCCCAGTGGCCACGTGAATCCAATACCAACTGAGGTCGGAGCAGCGAGCATAGAATTGAGCCCCAAGCTGTACCAGAACTCGCCGAGATTTATATCTGCATGTGCGATGCATCCGGCGTTGAAGATTGCACCCAGATATTCGTTCACAGCCTCCATCTCACTCGCTGTCCTGACTGTATCGTTCTCCTCGTCACTTTTAATCCACGGGCCACAACCGCTGCGGCACCGTGGTGAAAAGCTGAACTGCAAAAGGTCGAGTCGTTTGATGGCTTCTGACAACTTGTCTCGGTCGTCTCTGCCCAGTCGCATCTCTATGTAGTCTGGAGCAGCTGATACATGGATGGAGAGTTGATCGATGACCAGAGAATCTACGGCGCCTAGTGCGAGAGGAATATCCACGAGTAATCTTATCGGAACCCCGCGCCAGATGAACTCGTTTGGCTGTATCCAACGTGCTTCCTCCCATAGGATTGGCCGAGAAAGGATTTGGATTAGAATATCGGCTTGAGCTGAGGTGTCTTGTTCGTCGACTGGATCGAATTTGCGGCCGAGATCATAGTTGTTTTGAAGAACGCCGTCATGGAGTGTGACATGCCGGATGTTTGGCAGTCTCGCCAAGATGTTGGCTACCTCCGATGCGAATACGCCTTCGCCGTGGGATAGCATCTGAACGTCGTGCCTTTCTTTATATATTCTATACGCTCGTTGAAGGATACCCTTCGGGTAGCTTGTCTGGTCTGCCATGTTGCGCGATATAGACGGCTGTATGTCACTGATAAATCGCTGCACCAGACAATCGACTGTCATTTGACCGTCTGAGTTAATGCCGATTGGCTCATGGAGATTATGTACTCGTTGCTTCCACTCCGACAAAATGACGGCGGTGAAGTTGTCAAGACTGGCCGCAATCCATGGATGGTAGAAATGCAGTCGCACATTGACTTCGCGTACCCCTTCTGCGATTCGAGGATTGTCAAGAACTTTGCGAATTAGCTTCACACTCTCTGGACGGCTTAAATCTAGAATGCCGCAGCGACGGATGGGATAACCGCTGCAGAGCAGGCAAAACCTCTGGCAGGTTAATCTCAGCCTGGCGATGGAGTCATTGCGGTGCTTTGGTTCTGTGCTTCTGCAAAGTTTGAATACAGTAAGCAATATTTCATTAGATAATTTTAAGAATCCAGGAATAGGCTCAGGGAATGCAGTCATGGTGGTGCTAAATGGATTGAAGGTTACAACCGAGCTAGCATTTGATGTTCGCTCTGGTGCGGAATAATTGAAATGCCGTCTGTTCCGTAGCGGGGGAAACTCGGGTCCTTTGTTTTAAGTGACGAAAAGATTTAGGCAAGCTCAGTGTATTTTAGTTCATTCTCAGACCATTTAGTTTTGTCACCCTATCTAGCCACTTCTCATCGGACAGCGCGGTCTGGCTAATGCTGACTTGCTCATATGTGAATACTCATATGATCGGCTCAACACCAGACTAACCGTTGAAGATTGCCGGTTGATATAATCATCAGTACCTCAGAGATAGATGTTTCGTTGTTCACGAATTGACTAAATATATAAAGAGAACCAGCAGCTATCTGTAATAAATCCAACCGCCTAAGACTATACTACAGAGTGAGTATATATTGACAGATAGAATAGAAAAATATATTTAAAGGGTTAATATTTTTTTATTTAACTAAACTTATAAGATTATCACTATATGTCCATAGACGTCAAAGAACATTGACGTACCTGGCGCCCTTATTTTCTAGCATTTGCTAAACTCCTGCACCAAACAGAACATAAGACCCAGGTCCTCAATATTACTGTTTCCTCAAGTATTTCATGTTATTCTAAGCATGCCATGCTTTATACAGCAGAGCCTCTAAATTCGACACAGCTATGTCCTGCAATGACGCATACGATTTGCGCTTCGGAGTATTTCCCACGTGAAGTCATGACTCGAGCCATGTCATTAGCGCAGGTCTAGCAGCGCCACGACTCATTATTTCATCGGCAGTGCAACTTTCTCGACCAATCGCAATTGAACACACGAAGCCGTCGTGAGAAAGTGCCCTGAGCTAAGAGGCGTAGTTGGACCATTTTGGACTTTGAAGCCCCAATAGGTATCTTTGACGCATACGCTCAGACATTTGTTCATCCTCGGATACCGGCCGTTTGGCCAAGATCGTCAACTGCCGAAGCCTCGATTCCGTCACATGCACGGCGACTGTCTCACTAAAATGATCTGCATAACCCCCTCTCCTTTTTTTTGTATACCTGTTCCCTGGCCCTGGTCCTGGCTTTCCCTGTTCTCTTCAACTCCATGTCTGTTTTGAGATGCGCCTTTTGCAATGAGGGCAGGCGTTTTATCTGCGCTGCTTAGCCTGCTTGCATTTACGGGCGCGAATAATCTCGACACGAGTCTTCCAGATTGCGCGGTTTGTCATTAGTTGACTTTGTAGTAATTCTCGCTGATTTAAGTAGCAACTATGTTTCCGGACGCTGATTAGCACGGACTGCAGTGAGCCGAGTTGCTTCTGCACCTCTGCAGCCCTTCATAATGACTTGATACCCTGCCTCAAGAGCCATTGCCGCATTCCACAAGTCTTTGGTAAGTGGTGCTCAAATCGCATTCTGGCCATTATAGGTTGACTGTCCAAGCTTCTTTGCGATATCTCGACCAAACGTGTGAGCGGCCACGACGCGATCGAAGGAGTGACGCCTGGCCTTATATTTCGATACATATTCTTTGCATTCTTTGTGCAGTTATTCGAGTTTACACAAAGCTTTTCATTGTCAGGAAAATTTCACCGGAAGATTGGCTTTCGTTCGCTTCTCTGATTATTTACATCGTGTACTTTGGCATTGGACATCATTGTAAGTACTTGGTCATACGTTGAGGGAGTGGCTAATGTGATGTAGCATTGATGTCGGCATTTGGGCAGGATATTTGGTGGGTCAATGCCGAGGATCTATCGCACGCCCTCAAGGTATTATACAACATCTACTGAAGTTAGTCGCTTGAAGTTAACTTTACCAGCTATTCTGGATCGACTGTCCTGTCTACACTCTGCTTCTCGGAATGACCAAAGTCACCATAATTCTCTTCTATATCCGCCTGTGCCACGTTTATACGCTGTTCTGCCAACTATGCTGGGCTTGTCTTATCATCATAAGTCTCAGCACAGGCGTGTTCATGTCACTGAACATCTTCCAGTGCACGCCGATACGATGGAACTGGGATAGATTCGGTGGAGAGGATGTCGACTTTTGGTGCATGGACTTGAATAAGCTGCAATGGTCAATCAACATCACCAACATCGTCTTTGATATCGTGGTTCTTGTGCTTCCAATACCGCTCATATGGAAAAGTATGCCCAGCTACATTTTAAGAGGATGCAGGCTCACATTTATAGCAAAATCAACTTTCCGTCGAAAGCTCGGCATAGTGTTGATGTTCAGCCTCGGTATCGTCGTCCTCATCGCGAGCTGTCTCAAAATGCGCTACAACGTTCTCTACGGCCACTCCAACAACATAACATGGGACTACATGGACCTGATGGTATGGGCAGGGATAGAAAGCTCTGTCAGCATCGCAGCGCCATGCCTACCAACGGTTCGACTTTTCCTGCACAACGTGTTTCCGACATCGTTTGGACGGATATTTGCGTTTGGATCTCATTGTGAAAGGACATTGGACCAGGAGATCAAGGCGGAAGAGGAGGAAGTCGCGCAGTGGGCGGCTGATGTTGAGATGACGACGAACCCTGGACTTGGTGTTGCGAGACCGAGACGAGCGGCGATAAGTTTGGGAGAAGGGTTTGAGAGTGGAGGGAGGATGAAAAAGAAGAAAGTCATGACGGAGGCCAGTCGGATCTTGAAGAGCGTAGATGAGATACCGCTGTCACCATAGATATCTAGTTTTATACAGATAATAAAACACTCGAAGCAGTAGTAATTCAATGTTAGTTGATTTTCCAATAATATTTAATAATGAAAGTTCGTGGTACTTAGATACAGGCAGACTATCTCATCGCATGGGCTGTGGAATGACGGATTCAAAGTCAATGCTATTACAGGTTCTTAATAATCCCATTTACAGCATTAGATCCAATAGTGGCACCTGCACCAAAAGTGATTGCATGGCCAGCCCGTTTTGCAATGTCTTTACCATGATGATGCTGTTAAGGCCGTTAGTTACGCCCAAGGCACAGACTTGCAGGCATTGGAGAAAACAAACCTCTTCATGTTCATGCGTTTCTTTGGGTTGAGGCGGTGGTGCTGATTGGTCCTTCTTTTGCTATAATTAATTAGTAAGAGAGCCGTTGATTGCAATGGATATAATAGAAATGCTTACTCCTTGATCTTTTGTATCGGGCATTATGCGTTTTGTCGTATGTTATCTTGTTGGAAAGATGCTTAATTACCTGTTAGGCCTCGTGCTGATCGAGAGCAAGTCAATGTGAAGAGGTCCTACCAAGTGCTTTATACGACTGAATGACTGTCTTTAGAAACCCTTCAGCTGAGGACTGTCAGTTATGACGTAAATACGGATTTAATGACGAGCACTATGTCATAAGTTGGAAGATTATACTTTTCTAAACGCTTAAACGGCAAACATTACATCAATCCGGTCGGTCCAAGATGCCACAGTGCGAAGTCTGTTGGTAGATGATACATACGTCACTTCCTAAAACGGTCTCCACATAAGCCATATCATCACATTTCGTAGAATACCAATTCATCAGATGTTTGAATATGTTTTATTTATTCAGACATGAAAAATATTCCCTGTCTTGACGCGATCGCACCAGCCACTCTTATTTAACATTCACTGGGCCGATTCCAGGAATAACAGTAAATATCCACGCAGCGAAAATAAGGACTCCAGTTGGCATTGGATGATGTAATATGGACTTTCTTAGACGTTTTCGGAACTCGTTGGTTTCCAGTACACTTTATACAGGTTACTACTATCTTGGCGTTTTAAGGTGATGGGCCATGGAAGCATAGTATAGACACTATTTAACATGTTTGATCACCTTCGGCATACTATCCTGCATCGGTAACGCCATCTAAGTGAGTTATTGCTATGCGACTCTATGTAGTCGTGAAGTCTAGGCCTCACTTTGTACACGTATGGTGGCTTTGTTTTGAGTAGAGATATCCAGCTGTTCCTTCACCTGTATTCTTACCATTACCCCGGTTACGAGTAGCCGGACAACAAAAAAGTCTTTACTTCAATCCATAACAGGGAGAACCAATCTCGACAAAGCGTCTTTCGAATGACGAATTGTGTGAACTGCCGGTTCGGTAGTTGCGCCGTATGCCTGATTCTCCCCCGTTCCCAGATTGCGCAAAAAAGCTGGATGTGCGCCGCCAGCGATGATAACACGGATCTTCATTCCTTTGCGGAAAACATGCGCGCAATCCACCAGCGCAAGACTAAGCGGCTCAGGACCTCTTGCAGGATCCAGTCGTTTGTAAACATCACTTATGCGTGTAGACTTTCCCCTGCTGTCGACTTGGCTGAGCCGAACTAGAGTGTCTGCGTGTGGATTGTCGGTGGAGTGATGAAGTTCAATCGATGGTTTGCCACAGACTTCTATATCACTCTCGAGTGGTAGGGTATCGAAGACTGCAACGTCTGAGCGTTGTGCAAGCTCAGTGTCGATGTAGCTTGTGGGCTGGATATCGTCGAAAGGCCGAGGCATACCGATGGGAGGAGTTGCGTCGTTGGGATTGAATGTAAAACTTGAAGTTGATGCCTGCTCAGGCTGTTCGTTACTCAGGGTGTTGGAGGATAGGAAGAAGCTTCGCGTAGATGAAGCGACAGGTGGCCAGCTCGTCAGATCTCGCCATTCATTCAAGCCTGTAACGAAGACTCGACATGTGGATGCTCTAGGGGCGGTGCCGCGACCGGCGAGATAGTAATCAAAGAACTTCAAACCCTCAACCAACGTTGGACCTTGTTGTGAGCCAATATGTGACCAAGGACCAATGGTCAGAAAGGCCGGTGCTCCTTGCTCCACTAGAGCGCTGTGTTGGTTCACAATCATCGGTAGAACGCTGTCGTTCCAGCCTGTTGACTGTAAGATCGGAATCTTGACCTTTTTGAGTGCAGCACTCTGATTAGCCCTCGACCATACCGGAGTGGATGTATCACTTTGACTGATTAATTCCTCCAACCAAGGGGGCTCCTTATTCTGCAAGTGGTCCTTTATACCATCCATAAGAGGTAGAGAGTCATAGACCGGCTGCAGTGTTTGAGGCAACTTCCTCATATAGGGCAAGCCAGGAGTAATTCCCCGCTTCGGAGCGCTCATCAGAGCTGCCCAGGCAATCATATGCGATTCCAACGCCCCAGTGCCCCAGGTAAAAGCACCAAAGTCGACTGGACCAGTGCTGATGATAGCAGCCTTCATATCCGGCGGTGGATCGGTCAGAATAGCCCACTGTGTATGACCAAGGTAAGATCCTCCGTACGTCGCAAAAGACCCTGTATACCAAGGCTGGTCACGCATCCACTCAACAGTCGCAAGACCATCTTGTGCTTCATAAATCGCCGGTACGATGTCCTGACCGTCAGAAGGATCCGTACCTCTACAGGCAGCAAGTAAGACCTGGTAGCCTCGTGAAGCGAACATACGTGCGTTCCCAAGAGCCATGAGCGGTGCGATACCGTAGGATGTACGGATTAGGATGGTGCCGCGGGGGGAGGTGGTTGGTTGATACAGGTTTGCAGCGAGTTTTACATCTCCGACTGGGATTTGGAGGAATTCGGTTGTGTAGCTGCTTGTTTCTCTGGGTAAGCCGGACCACCAGCCGAAGGCGCGGTCGACGAAGAAGGTGATCCAACCGCGTTCAACAGGCGGCATGGTATGATTTTTTCGTAGTTTGAATGAAGCTTATGGGGCTTAACTAGCCTTTGATAAGATGCAGATGGCGCTTTTTGTATCATTACGAGGTTTCGGAGCTTACGGATTTATATCAAGGCAACAGTTATCAAGGACGGGATTGTCAGAGCTGCATTGGAGTTAGTGCTGACAGGTTGGGTTGACCAATGGTTCACGGATTAAACCCCGCCCTCGCGGAACATGACCCTCCGACTCCGATCTTTGCATTACGAACATACGACTTATTTGGAAGAGCGAAAGCAATAGGACGTGAGTCAAGTTGGCTTACTTCTCGTTGGGTCGGCCTTTCTAGTCTCTCCGTCTCTGACCTTTCAAATAAGTTTGGGTAATCCTCGGTTAAAAAGCAATAACAAGTCCGACTCGTCTTGTATTGACAAATGAGTTAATCGTGAAGAAAGAAACCTCTATTTCTGTATTTACCATAACATTGACTTCTCTATCTCCACTCCATAACTCCATGGCATCACATTTCGACTACAGCCAAACAATATGGATTTAGCTTCAGAGGAGCCAACACCGCCACCTTGGAGCGTGATTGAATTCACCTTCAGTAACCAAGATACCGACTCCGAGTTTGTGGTAATGTGCAACTACCGCCAGTTCATTGTTTCCGCCTCCGCAGACAGCTTCTCTGAGTCATCGACCCTGAAAAGCAAATATCTGTTTTTTCTGGAAGTTGCCGACAACTACGAGCTCGACGGATACACCCTGGACGACTTTTACGACTGGATCATCGAATCGCTTCTGCCTCAATTCAGGCAGCTGCCAGAGATCACTTCAACTTTGACACTACACCACTTTCTTTTCCCTGAGACACACAGATATCACATACAAGGGGATGGAGAACAGCTAGTGGCTGTTTTGTCTAACGATAGCAGCGAGATAGCCCCCATGTTCGGCATCCAACTACCAGAAGAGAGTTGCGCGCCTTGGCCTCATTTCAACCCTAAGGATATTCAGCTGCCAGAAAAGAAGAAACGTCACGGGCCGCCATCATATACACCATCTATGGTTCTTATGAAGGATGGAAAGAGCGCCTTTTTCAAGCCCATGAGGCACGGAGACAAGAAATCATTCATGAACGAGCTTGACAAATACAAGAGCATAAACAACGCCCATCTTGACCAGTCGCTTCGGATCTCACGCCTAATTGGCCTGGTGCGAGACACCACTGGCCCAGTTTTCGGCTTGCTCTTGACCTACATCGACTGCGGTCGCAGAACCTTGCTCTGCGCAGCAAAACCGGATATATCGAGGGAGCTCAGACAATCCTGGGCTCAGCAGGTCCACGACATGGTCCAAGAACTGCATACCGCTGGTATTGTCTGGGGCGATGCGAAGCCTGAAAATGTGCTTATTGACCGAAAGAACAATGCGTGGCTGATTGACTTTGGTGGAGGGTATACAAATGGCTGGGTACCCAAGGAGCTATCGGGGACTGTGGAGGGTGATTTGCAGGCGCTAAAGAAGATAAATGAGTTCTTACTCCAGGGATCATGGCCGAGATACAATATATCTAGATCTATTGCAGACAAAACAACTTAAAAATAAGCAAGTTAACCGGTAGATCACTTGTCAGTCTATGCCTACTTTAAAACTTGAATACTCTGGGATTGATGAGTATAAAAGCCTATGTATAAGATCAGAGGTGGAGATTATGACTACTGGCGAGATGGTATATAGGGTGCTAAGGGGGAAAGGTATACATTTCAAATAGAAGGACATTGTTGTTGAAACCGGTCTAAGACAGTCGGCTCAGCTTCAGGAAGAGACAGATACATCTCAGCTATCAACGCCGCCCTTTGACAGAATACCTCTTCATTTTACACGATAACAACTCAGTCCTCAAGGAACAAAATTTGATGTACATTCTTTCATGATATAAATACAATTTCTGATAATAGCCAGCTCCTAAGGACACCTAACACCCAACTCCGTAGCTGCTCAAATGAACTGCTCCATGCCCTCCATGTTAACTGACGTTTATTGTCCCGCATGATTCTTCAGATGCCGTCAGTAATCTCCATCACCCAATGAGATGATATATCTCACTGTCTGTCACCCGAGATATTTACTTGCCCATCGCCACTTTCTCCTCATCCTTCTGGAATGCATGAACAGCAGCAAACATAGTCTGTACGAAAACCTCATAGTCATACTTTGTGAACGGTCTGGTCTCTTCATCCCTCTCCGCGTTCATCTCTTCCGCCTTGCTGTCAATATGCTTCTCCGTGGCCAATCTAACGATCTTCTGCGTCGTCCCTTGTTTCTTCTGTGCCTGTTCAAATCTTTTCGCGATGCACTTCTTGATCAGCTCAGCGGTATGTCTCTCATTCACTTGATCTTCAGCATCACGAATGGTTGCCAGCCACTTTGCCTGCATGTACTCCTTGAGGATCCTATTGTTCAGGGCCTCAGCTCTTGCTTGTCCTAGCTCAAATCTCAGAGTCTTTATTTCAGCTGCATCGCTGCTCTCAACCTGTGGAGGCAAAGACTGCTGGGATGGGTAAGAGAGGTCTGGATGTGTATTTGCTCTGAGAGGCAACTCCCTACCTTGACGATCCATGAATGGAGAATCGTTAACCCCATAAAATCTCCAGGCTAGAATAGCAGTCCCGGCATTCTCGATCAAGTCAAAGGAATCCTTGTATAGGGAGAAAATAGACAAGGAGGCTGATCGCGGCTGACCATCTCTAGGATTACCTCTCAGCAACTTGTAGTACTCCACTTCGGAGGTAACGACCATCGCGACCATGCCAGCTCCAATGCTCTCAATCGGCCCTACCACGCAGAGGCAAGGCGTGATATCGGTGAGAGCCATGAGACGAATCTTGATACTGTTGCTGTAGGCGTCAAAAATGCATTTGACAAGTGTCTCAGTAGAAAGAGGTGGCAGCGGACGTGGTAGAGCGAAAACACCATCATAGTCCTGGATAATGAGATTTTCGTCTCTGTAGACGTCGAGACTTCTGGGTAGCTCCATCTTAGGGGCTTGTAAAAGCAATATTATCGGAGGTGAGAGGAGTGTCTTTACTTTAAAGACTTACTGTAAGGCTCTCTTGCAATTGTGCGTTAAGGGTAGACTTAAGCTTTGCACAACCTCTTAAATACTTGCGGGTGCCCAGACTGGCTGGCAGCTGTTCTGTGGTTGAACTATAATTATTCACTGTTTTCTAACGTGTTCGTTTTAGTAAAAGTAGGGTTTCTCAAATACAGTAAAGTCAAAGCCGCACAGTCCTTTGAACGAGTCAAGAAACACGCACCGAAACACAGCGCCATGACATTCATACAATGGCATTGTTCTCAGCTCTTCGATCAGAATTGAATTGAAAACATCGCCTGGGCCCATCTCATTCCGTTAAGACGAACCATGCCTTCCGCAGTATTTGTCTGTATTGAATCAGCTGTCCATACCCTGAACTCAATTGACGTATGTAACTGAATTAAGATTGGGAATTATTATAATAAATATTCTGCTTGCTATAGCTCCAGAAGTTAACGTGTGGCTTTTATGTTACTTGCAGGACTTTTCTTGGTCTCTGCACTAAGACCGTTCCTGAACAAAGGAACAGGAAGACAACAACACATAACGTCTTCGTTACGAACACTTAGATGCGACACATTATATTGTCCACCTGACTGTCGTAGAAATTTGACGCAGCATTCGGTAATGGAAGTGAGTATGGAATAGATTCTGCAACCTTAAGCAGTGAACACATCATTTATTATAGACTTTTCTAATAGTAAATCTTAGATGTGTTCCTCACTTGCCTAGGTATGCACCTGAAACATGCCATGTATCTTTTAATTGTTCAGATATATTGTTTTAGTATATAGTTGGATGGTTTAACCTCGTTGTGATCAATTCATCATTCGCCTTATCACTCTTAACCGCAACATGCCAACACATTAACAAATTATTTTAACAATCCAACCATGAACACTCAACTCCCTTCCCCGAAGGCGAACTCCCCAACCTTTAACATGACTTCTGTTACTAGCCTATCTTTCATTAACCTCCTCCACGGATACAGATTGTGCTATCCAATCTTCTGTGACATTTCTCGCGACACCTTCTCTAATGTAGACACAGTCCATCGCCTTTGTGAAGCTCTCAATAAGCTGCAGAACTTCGACTTCCAAACCGAGTCCTCCAACGGATTGTCAGTTGATCAAAAGATCTGCGCAGTCGCCGTTGCCACCGCAGTCATGGAAGAAATTCTCTCCTCTTCTGATCTAGTCGACGCCTTCCATGACGCAAATGACACCGTTGAGAACTGGATGGAACACGCCAATCTCCTTAAGTCTGGGATGATTCTCCCGCCTTACATGCCGCTCATCATTAATCCTCCGTTTCGACGTCAGGCGCTTGGCCGAGACGATGTTTCCCTCGTCTTCAGTGTCCCGGCGTCTCCTGACTGGATATCGGAGGGATCTGCGTTTGAGAGTGAGCCTGACGAAAAGGAGACCGGGTCCGAGAAGGGAACTCGGGGAGGATTAGTTAAAGAGCTCAAGGATTCACTTCGCCATATCAAGCTCGGTCGACAAGTAAAGGCTAAGGGATACTTTAAGCAGTACATCCTTTCTTCAATACAATTTCATGCCACTAGAAGCATATGTAAGGTTACAAGAAGCCCCTACTGGCGCACTCTCAACTGCTATTCTTCCAATTCTTGAGCATTAAGGAAGCACCGGTTCACCTTGAGCGTGTTGAAGTGGGCACAGAGTGGTAAGCAAGCGGCAAGAAGTGGGTCAGAAGCCCTGTAAAGACAGCCACGCCAACAACAACAGCGTGGAGTGTTGTTTGACAGCCATTAGTCGACAAGAGAGCCTGCATAACAATCGGCATTGTAGAAACAGAATTACCGGATGCGTCAGTAGCCTGTAAGTCATTATATGATGAGCTATCCAGTATTTGTTAAGCATAAGAGAACGGGGTTGTAGAAGGTCAGAAATCCAACACCATAGTTCGAGTGTGTTGGTAGGAGAACTGCTTACAAGTCCAGGGATACAGCGAGGCCGTATTTAAAAATTCATTAAACACAAGAAATGTTATTTATTAATAGCAATCTTCTTTGTGGTTGAATTAATGTCTCTTTCCTCTCTTACAGGGTGAACAAGGTCTATGAAGGACTCGGCGCTTATGGTGATGGTTAATTGGTCGTGGCCGCAGCTTTGTGATGGCTTCTGCATTTCAGCTGGCAAGGATCAAGTGCCACAAGCGCTTAGTTGCTTTGAAGTTTAAGCTCAAGTTCTTCTCTCGTATGCTACCCTCTCTAGATAACCTTTAATTTCATTCTTCTTCCAAAATATGAAAACTTCAATTTTGACCTTCTCGCCTAATGGCGACACCGTACTGATCCTTCGCCGCCCTAACTTTCGGAAGCGCAGTGAGCCCAAGAATGATAGCAAGGAAAATGAGAGCAAACCCGAGAATGAAGTTGTGAAATCGGATGATGATAAATCTGAAGATGTCCAACCCATGGAAGATCAACCACCGATTCTTGGTGTGTTTTCCGACCGGTCTTCTTCGGTACATAAGACGGAAGACCTCAAAGCCCTAAAAGCATTCGAGGAAAACGGTCATTCTGTTGAAATCCGTTTGCGGGTCTCATCAGCACATTTGATACTGGCCTCTCCCGTCTTTAAAGCTATGCTCGACGGCCCTTTCAGCGAAGGTATTCGTAACAAAGATAATCTCTTTGAGGTCAAGGCTTTTGAATGGAATGCAGAGGCGCTAGTGGCTATTCTGGATATCATCCACGGGCATCACAAAGGTCTTCCAAAGACAGTCGAACTCGACATTCTCATCGATATTGCGATGATATGTGACTATTATCAGTGCCAGGAGATTGTCCAAGTCTTTGCAGACAGGTGGATCACGGCGCTCAGGGAAGATATTCCTTATGGAGACGAATCGAATATGAACTGGATATTTATTGCTTGGGTATTTCAGAAGAGAAGAACATTTGGATTGATGGTTGCTGGGACGCTCAAGCATAGAAAGATTCCTTTACAAACAGACCTGCCATTGCCAAGTGCTATCATTGGTATGTTTCTCTCCCAAGCTGTCTCTGACTATATGGTAGGATTTCTGACGAAATAACAGAGAAGGTAGAAGCTCAGCGTGTGAAGCTCATCGATGAGGTTCTGAATAATCTATACGGTCTTCTTGAGTCCCTCTGGGTCACCAACGATGACTGCGAACTGCCATGTGCGTCGATGCTTCTTGGTTCACTTATGAAGCAGATGCGCGAGGCCGGGTTCGAAATCCCGAAGCCCAAAGGGCTACCATCAACAACTCGAAGCTTTATGGAGCTGAGGGAGTTTGTATCAGAACTTGAAACCCCCACTTGGTATATGGCAAAAGGGTACAATCATTACTGCTCTCTCGAGGATAAGACAAATCCGTGGTTATCGGATATAGCCAAGACATACATGGATGGGTTTCGGTATGAGGATTTTGCAGGCGCTCCAGATTGTGAAGACGTTTCAAAATCGGAGTAGAGCTTTGGGGGATTGAAATTGCTTTGTAGGGTATGTGGTAGCTTTGGAAACAGTAGGAGCCCCCATTGTTAAGTACGCCTGGTAGTCTCCTGTGGTCCTTTCAGCAGGTAGCTCTTGATTTGGGACGAAAGCCGTTTCATCATCACGCGTTGATCTATCAGGCGGCCAATGACGCAGTTCACCTCCTGTTTGATCGTAATGAACTTTCCCTCTCCCGGTAGAAAGATGTTTGGAAAAGCGTTTGATAGGCCCCAAAACCTGTACTTGCCCGGGTTATATGGTTGGCACCTTGGGAAATACTTCAACTTACCATAGCCCGCCCGACTGGTGGCTTCGAAACTATCTCTCTATGCGCCACCTAAGTTCTGCAAGCTCCGAGCCCGCAAGTTCGTCTAGGGCATCAAGAACCATATAGAGGGCGAGATTGAACCAGAGGTTTATTTGATGTACCTGGGCTAGCATTTCTATCAACATGCCCTCAGCCGCCATATGTCCTGTATGCTGCAGGGCGAAAAGACAGCGGAACTAGCTGAGCCTGTGAAGGAGATCGATAACGAGGAGGATAGAAATTTGCAACAGATCCACATTAGCTTCAACCAGCCTTCGTCTCTGTGTTTTCTATGACTTGTAAAACACTCCTCTCCTGTATCTGATTCGAGGTGTCTAGCTTGTAGCATCTCGCCCGCCATCCTGGTCCAAAGCGAGTCAACGCGATAAAAAAGGGAACAATAACCAGAAGAAAGCCCGCACAGATGGTGTATGTCCAACCAGGCCGAACCGCGTTAGTCAAAGGTTGGATAGCGGCAGTTATGGCAGCGCCCAAGCCACAGCGTATCAAGTTATTGGCCGCACTTGCAGTAGCTGCGTCCTTCGGGAAGAGATCTACCATAAGAGCATTCAGAGCTTGCGCCACGGCCGTGGTGGTATACCCAATGACGAAGAGGAACACCATTGGCCCCGCTAGATGGGTAGGCTTGTTCAAAGTCCATCCGTAACCAAGAAGACCGGCAATAGCAGCGGCGATGTGTGGCCAGGTTACTTGCAGGCGGGCGTGCTCTACAGGCATGTTTGGGTCCCGACGGGCGAGCTTGAGGGGGATGTTATGCTTAGCGGCTGTTTTTCGGTACGCTCTGTCCATAAGTCGGCCCGTGATGACGGTGCAGACAGCGCTGCCAATGCCAAAAGCTAGGAAGCAGAGGGATGCCTGTACTTCAGAGAGACCGTAAAGGGTCGTCATAAGCGGCGGAAGTCCCGTGTTGACGCCAGCGATCAGTATGTTGATGATGCCATTGCCAGCAAGAACCACCGCCCCCTCCTTGTCCAGCACCACCTTCAAGATAGCGAATGTGTTAGGAAAAGACACGTGCTTCCTTTCTGTCGCATCTCCCTCCTTCCGCTTGCTCCGGTTTGTGAAACAGTACGAGAGGGGTTGGCTGAACCGCGGGGGAACCCTCGATCCGTTACCAACAAGCTTGCGGTTTGTCTCGGGAAACAAGAAAATGAAGAAGATCGCCAGTACGGTGCATGCAATGGCCAAGAACCAAAAGATAGAATGCCACCCCAGATACCGAGTCAAAACACCGCCTAGTACGGGCGCCAGAACAGGACCCAGAACAGGAGCGACGGTAGCCCAGGCCATATATGAACCACGCTCTGCCGGCTCAACAATATCTGTTATGACACCACTGGCCAGAGGAACGAGCCCGCCAGCCCCAGCACTTTGCACGCACCGCAGCGCGAGCAGTCCAGCATAAGTGTTCTGTAGTGCCAAAGAAATATTGGCGACAAGGAAAACCGAGAAACACGCCATGTAAGCGAGACGGCGGCCACTGGAGTCCGAGAAACTGCCAACGAAGGTGGGGGCGATGCCTTGGAGGATCTGGATTTCCGTGAGCATGCGTGACACGTATGAGCCAATGATGAGGCCATGTTACCATAAATGTTGTCACTGATAGGTTGACATCTGTAATAGATACGCCAAGATCGCTAGCAACGGTGGGTAGGGCGGGATAGTACATGCTAGTGGCCATAGTGCCGAGGAGGGCAAAGAGCGACACGGATACTATCATCATGCGCTTGGGCCAGAGACCATAGACGGAGAAGACTTCATCTTGCATGTCGGACATATTGGTAAAGAAGTAAGCTATACAGAGGAAGCTAAGCAATAAGGAGACAATTTATATATAAGCAGAAATTTCGAGATCTTGCTGTTTCTTACATTTAGAGTGTGATAAAGAAAAGATCAGATCAGCAATAAGCATATGCAATTTCCGTATAAGCAGTGCCGTATACCCGTAAGCTCATCAGATTGGGTGCAATTTGTTCACATAATTAGGATCAGGCTAGCCTAGTATGGCAGCTCGATCGATAAAGAGTCACATCATATCATAAGCGCTTATATGGCACTTGTATTTGAGCATGGGGGTCTTCCATTAGCAACGCAACGTCTTTCTCTACCTGCTGCCTATTGTAAAATATCAAGGCCTCAGTAAGACTAACAGCTTTACAAGAACAAGAACAAAGGCATGTGGTCTAAAACAGCCTGTCCTGTATATAACTTAAGTAGATATAGCCTCCTAAAGCATGTCAACTTTAACACAGGGCTCTATGACTTTATGTTATGGCAGTAATGGCTAGTATTACTATCAATTGTTAAGCAGTTATGTAAGCAATGTTTATCGCGCAAAGTTCATCACACGAAGTTCATCATATAAAATTCATCACATTGACTTCATCACGTAAATTCATCATCTTTCTTTTCCAGCTGCCCGCAGGTCTGTTACTTAGCAATCTGGCTTCACTGAAGAATCCAAGGTTATAATGCGGTAAATAAGCATACACACTAACAGGAGTGATTAAAATAAACTAGGTATAATTAAGAATTTAAAGTTCGCCTATACTAGATTTATTATATATAACAATATAAGACCTTCTTATATTATCCTTTTAGCATTAGATGTATTAATATGCCTTATATATAACCCTCTTTCTTATAGATTAAGGCTACTTATTTAGCTAGATCTTAAGGTTAAAGGCAGCAGCTATATAACCTGCTAAGACTTAATATTAAGGTTATTATATTCTTTAGTATAGTATATAATGCCTTATATTATATTATACTAAAAATAAGCATCTTATTATATTATCTTATTATCTAGCGCCTTTGGCTATATCTTATATATAGCTATAATGGCATTTTTACTATTTAATAAACCCCTTTAAAATTAATGTAATTATCTAAATAACGCTTTTAATCCAAATGCCACTTTTAGGGCCCAGACTTCTGATTTTTAGTAGCCCTTGGAGATCTGTCCTTTCTGACAATCTTTATGCGGCGTGTAGGATATTGCTCATCGTCATCCTCCCGAGCTCTCTTCGTTCCTCTCAGAGTTCCCTGCTGCGTAGGCGCAGGGGCTTTTGCGATGAAAAGTCGATAAAGCCATGACCAAAACCCTGGGCCTTTCTCCTTCTTGCTCTGACACTCAGAGCACACATAATCCCTCGGAGCCTTGAGGATTTCGGTCACTCTACCGTTCTGGAGTTCCGTCGAGCGAGAACTCAAGTCATCGGCATCACGCGGTGTAGGGCTAGGCCGATTCACTTCCGGGTCGAAAGAAAGGTCAATGGTATCTTGTAGAATCGCTTTATCTGAGAGATAGACATCTTGCATGACAGCGAAGGTCTCTCGAAGGGCCGAGCGGAGTTGGCCAGGATCAGAAATGGAGAACATGCTTGCAATATCTATGCAGAAGTACATCTGCAGTTGCAGATACTCTTTGATCATCCTCTGTCTGTATGCAGGGAGGTTCCTGAACCATGACTCGCGCTGGAGCAATTGACTGAGAGGGCTCATCTTCAAGGTGTTGGGTCTATATATAATAGAATCAGTCAATATCGAAAGTGAGAAGGTGCTAGACAATGGTTAGAGTAATGCACTTGTTGTGATAATAGAAGGTATAGATAATAAATAAAAGGTGATATTATGTTAATTTTTATAGTTATAGCCCGCTTAAGAGCAGCTGTTCAAACTCAGATGTTCGGTCTTACTGTTTGTTGACTAGCAGGTGGAACACATCACGAACATTACTTCTTATTTGCTAGTCCTGTTAAACTTCAGAAGTCTTTATTCTGAACAAATCAGGACCAGCCTAAAATAGCCAGAAGCAGTTTGGAGTCGGTGTTCACTCGATGTCGAGTAATACAGCTGGCCACGGTTTAACTAGCTTGTTCTGCCTTCGCGTCGTGCCTTCTATGTAATAATGTGAACAGCCTAGCCCAGGAGCGCTGTACTCGTCTATAACATGTCCTACTTCTATTATTTCCTAGTGGCATAAATCTGTATAACAATTACATCACTGAGGTCGCAGTGATCATGACAGGCTGCATGTTGTGTATGTATACTCATTGCAATAACTCGCTATTGGAGTTCGTGTTGAGAGTACCCTAGACATGGAGTATGTTGAAGTTGCTGGTTTATGAGTAACAAGTCTCTTAATAAGTATCCACAAGAACTGTTAAGTCCTCTCATGAGAAGCGCGGTGTAAAGCAATGCATCGATGTGATCCTTGAGCAATATCGTGAAGTAGGTGTAGGCATGGAAGGATGCTGTGCATGGGGTACCATGATCCTAAGACGGGGTTGGGTCCGGGGCGAAGACCGAATGGGGTCGTTCACGACGCGAGGTGCATTGTGTTGGAAGGTGTTTCTCATTCATGAAAAGTGTCATGGTAACCAGTCAACTTGTACCCTGGGCTTTGATGACCCAAGAGAGGAATAAGATGGCTCGTCATCCTTTGACACGTTTATACCTTTGATCCACAGATCATCGGCCAGTATACCATTCGTGTACCAGTACGCATCACACGGCACAGACATGTCGTACGCCTAGGGCTCGGAAATCTGACGGTTGAACATAGTTACCTCTTCATCGGCCTATCGAGCATAGCCAATTGCGCCAACAGGGATTTGTTCTTGAAGCGGGATCAGATGATGAGTGATAGGGCATGGGTCGACAGTTACGTTTGCGGGTCGAAATCGCTTTCTGTCGTTCTATTACGATCCATCTTCACGTTTGCTTAAAGGGAACGGAGGAGTAACGGCACGGTTGCGACTGGCTCTCGTCAAGGGGTTGAGTGAAAGGGGCGGGGGAGTCTACTCGATATGGCATCGACGTGTACCTGGGCGAAGCAGGAGCGAGTGGAGAGAGTTACTCAGGTATCTCATGTTCAGATTACATCGTTTTGTCTGCTTGGAAACAGTTGTAGACATGGGAGAGGGGATGAGAGGCTTCTTTAAAATGCGCGGCCATGTTTCGAGCAAGTCAAGTAGTGCATCAAAAGTATTGGAAGGGCGCATCGAAAGACATCCGTTATGTGTCGCTTGCGTAGAATATGGAAGGGCAAGCAACCTACCGTAACTTTGGGTCAGTCGGTGTAAGGTAGACAATGTTTGTTTGCAAACAGAGAGGAAAACTTGACCTGACATGCGTTCTGTGGCAGCTGGAGTCGCTAGTAGCTCGCTGATGAATGTGTTCCTAGATGTATAACGATGGAATCAACAAATTGCGAGCTTCGAAATGCGTTCGTCCTTAATGGGAGAAGAACGGAAGTCAGCGGCGACGAACAAGGGCGGGGTTGAGTGTGATCCATGACATCGCAACCGAGGCGCGCTGGAATGTTGGAGACGCGCCATGGCGCGCCAACTCGTCGCCTTAACCTCTTACGAGCAATTCTCCACCAATTTACACTTTCATATTATTCCCGAAACGTCGATAAGTCAGGCTCCCACTGAAGTCTATTCCAGATCACCTGAGTTACTGCTCTCGCTTGGAGTTCTCTTGACATCATCGACTCATACTCTGATGAAAACGGCATTCGCCGATACTCAGCCTAGTACCTCCCTGATGATGTCAATATGATCCTAAATAATAGCAGTGACTCGGATGATCTGGAACAGACTTCGGTTGGGACCTGAAAACTCTGCCTGGTACCTCCCATCCTCGCACTTCCAGCCCTCCCGCCCCTGAACAAACTTGCAGTCGTTGGAGACAACAACGCCGTCATATTTCCCTTGTTTACAATGATCGTCGCGTAGACCGCAAGATTCTCAGGGCTGACAAGGCGCTGGGAAAACAAAGTGTGTGTGGGACCCAGTTGGGATGGTTTCAACCAGCGCGTGAGGAACCTTGGCACAAACGCCACGGCGAGCAAGCCATCCGGTTTCGCATCCAATCACAGTTCTACTAACGAGTCAACATGTCAGAAGCAGGTACACCTGTCGGTAGGACGAAAGGCGGTCATCATGAGTCACTGGGTGTTGTTGACATTAAAGCACTGGAAGTTCACCTGTGAGGATAACTCTATTCAGGAGAAACAGGTTCCGAAGCGGCATCATGTATGAAGCACGTCTATGGGCGCATCAAGTACTATGATCTTGGTGAGCTGGGCCGCTGTCTCCGGAAACCAGTGTACATGGTGCGCGCGGGGAATACGGGGCACCAGCCGCTGAAAGCAAACCGGTAGAGCTTTGGTGAATGTTGACCCGCTTGTCAGCCCATTTCTAGCTCAACCTCGAGCCCCTACTAGCTCGTCAACCATCACCGCTCTCTACCACCAGGTTGCTCGCCATCTACTCACTAAGCTCGTCGTCAGACACCTCCATTGAAGCTTTTGTCGTACACAAAGGGGGCGTGTCGCGACATGACGCCCTCTCAGATTGTCTGACCAACGCTATGTCCCCTCCCCGGGGGGTTGAAAAGTGACAGGACGGTGACAGCATTCATCCGAGACTAACGATTCGAGGCCGCATCGCCTTATGAGCCGGGCCACAAACTCCCTTCTAGAACAAGGATCATGCCGCTGTGTCAAACATGTTCAGTGACGAGACCATGGATAGAACAAGCTTAGCGCAGAGAACCGACGCCCGCTTCACGTGGGTCTGGCGAAGGTGAGGGCCAGGCTAATGACTCCGTATGGCTGGCCTCCCACCATCTTGAGCTTGGGGCCTGGTGAACGATACAGTGCGCTAGCAAGACCGCGCGCCACTGGGATCACTATCATCGAAGAGGTCGCGCGCAGAGGCCATGTGGTCGGGCAAAACGCGTATCCCGTCATTAAAACATCGCAGCTCGGAGCAACTTGCCCCTTTACAATGCATCAATCACATTTTTGCCGCTCGCCGTGTCGGTCTCCTATTCTCGAACATGTTATGTAACTAGTAGCGCATGCCTTCAATGTCATTTAGCGGATAAGGTCTACTGTTAACCTTACACCACCGTATTCTTTGTTGCCCCAACGACTGAGATCATGGCGCATGGCCTTTGGTACGTTATGCTTGACTGTTCTAGAATTGTCTCTCACCGAGTCTCAGATAAGTCTCCGCCGTATGATCTCCGTGATCGACAGCGATCGCGGAGGTGAAGTGTCCCGCAAGTTAGGCAATCCTTTGTTGTGCCGTTTGCTCAGGGGTCCACCGTAAACTCAATTTACTACCTTGTTCCATGTTCGTTCGCCAACACAACCACCGTTCTGCGGGAGTACACCATTGGCCAATCTTCGCACTGCAATCAATACAATGGCTGGTAGTTAGCATGTGAAAAGGCGCGGGGAGGTTCACAGACAGAGAATATCCAATACAGTAAGAGCACATGACGTAGCATTCTGGTTGTTCAGTGCTCTTCTATCTTATCGGCTGATATTCCCTGCTCATGAAACAACTTGCTAGTGGCCGGCGCACCTGGCAATGCGGCCAGAAGCGTAAGCTGAGAAAAGAAAGCGTGTTCTTCGCTAGTGGAGATTGCCGAGGGCGGATCATGTCTAGATCAGTGACACAGCTAAGTCAAGAGGCGGGCGGGCGCTAACAGCCGCCCAAAAGCTCTCCCCTTACCCATCTTCCAGCCAAGCGACAACTGCTCACCCCCTCCAATTTGCGATGGCTTTGTAACAGGCCATGCCACATCGGTGGAAATAAGCAATTCGTGGTCTTCCAAGTCTTAGCGCACGTCTTTGTCCCCGAATGAGAACCAATGAGACACCATGGCATCCCATCACGTAAGTCTCCAAGTCCCGACGTGTAATGGCGGTCTGGAAAGGCATGTATCTGAACCGCAACCGACAGAACTGGTATCTTTGTTGCAGAGCACGGTCTCCGTCCATGGTTTCGCTATTCAGCTTTCACATTCATGCCGATTTGCACCCCTTCCCGCATCGGAGTGCTGATGATCTTATTACACACTCTTTTCGCTCAAGTTCACTAAGCCTTTCTTTCTCACATCTTGTATCTGCACCAGGTTGTTATAATAAGATAAGCCGACGTTCTAAATTAAGGTACAGGCCGCTGCCGAGGAGCTGTGCATCACATCCGACGCTCAATCACACAGGCATAAACATTTACATAAGAAACTATTCTAACATATTAAGAAGTAAATATTAAGGTAATCCCATCCATCTCATTGCCAACAGGTCCAGAAAGGCACCAGTCAAAGCCGCTTGGAAGCCTTTCTGCTCCTGGACTTCGTCATCCGGCTGATGTTCGGATGCTCTCTTCTGAGCCTCCAGAATTTGGACCTCAACGCACTCGCAGTTTTCTTTTCCCACTTTTTCTTGTATTCAGCGGTGATCGGCTTCCATTTCATGCCTTTCAGTCTACAATCTAAAAGGAATTTATCCTCAGAGCATAGACAATCCAATGAATTTGCTTCGGTAGTAGGGGCCTCTTCAACGCTTGCCCCAGAATGCTCTGCAAAGCACTGTGGAGTGATGGCCTCCTCATATTGGCCTGATGATTGTTGGAGCGGAATTTGATCATCCCGCTGAGGCACAGAATCGCGTTGCTGGTTGTAGGGTCCATAATCTGCATAAGGGTGGATTCCAGCGAGGTTTTGCGGCCATTCGCCGTGAGAGAAGCTGCCAGTTTGTGGGGGGGGATTCATGATTGGGTAGGATGGGAAGACGATGCCGTCAGCTGGCGAGGGTTGTTGGACATAATGATATCCAAAGGGAATAGGTATAGATGGCGAAGAGAACACAGGTGGTGGTGATGGATGTCGCATTGTTGCAGATATCCAATTATTGGCCTCTGCATCAGGATACTGCTGGTACATTGACGACTGAGTGCCCAAGGTGAGACCACTATCAAAAAAGAGAGGAGGATCAGTATTAAAACTAGGATTACTGGAATGCATTGTCCAAGTGTGCTGAGAATGTGTTCGAAGTCGTTGTAAGATAGATGGGAGATGAAGAACGCTGAAGAAATGAGGAGAGGGTCAGTTTTTATAAGTGTAAATAACATCTAGTTTGACCCGGCCATATACTCAAGCCACATTGACTAGTATTGTGTAGCACTAACGATTTGTGTGATGTTCTTCAGCCTTTTTTTGCTTTTGCTTAAAACTCCACATCATATCAGGGCTTCCTAGTATAGTGGCAACATGCATAGGAGAGACATAAATCTGAGTCACCGCATCGATAACCTGTCACTGTCTCACCCTGCAACACACCTAGGTGTGCCTATCTCACCCGTCAGACCCCGGTCCCGGAACCGGGACGAACACGGCAGCCCTCCAATCGGATCAACGCCCATAGAACCGGGGCTTGGGAGCAATAACAAACATATCAATATTTCTAAACTGCAGGTTCGCGGGAAGAAACAACCGTGTTGAGATACATTAGGGCTTACCCTGCCTCTTAAAGTGTAGATAATTACTAACTAAATAAGCTAGTGTTTAAGGCCTATTGTTAGGTTTAGTCTTAGGTGAGAGGCACGCCTACCTCAACCAGCAATATAACAGACTTATATATAGGGAGATTAACTAGTATTATATACTTACCTATATCTTCTATTTTCTTATCATCTTTTAAGGCTAGAATACTGTTGAGCGTAATATATAAGTAAGAAGTGATTTTGTTATTTTATGAGTTAAGAGAGACTGAAGCTTATATTGTGTTGGTCTTGAAAAATATAAGGGCTGACTTGTCAGCAACTTGCGTGATGAAGGCAAGAATAGTACAGAGCATAAAGAGCTTAGTCAGCCATCTAGAGGCAACTAAAAATAAATGCCCTACATTAAGTCAGATAATGCAACCTAACACTATGTAAATAGAAGTAATAAGAAGAGGAAGTGTAAAGAATTAAGAGAGTCTTAATAATATAAATTATAAGTAATGCAATAAGAGAGCTTAAATGAATTAAATAAATATTCATACCAAGGACAAAGAGCGCGTGTAAAAAGCAGTCTCACACCAACTAGTCCCGGAGATAATTGCCAAACGATAGTGTGTATTTTCATAGGAAGACGGGTAGGCTTGAATAATAAAACCATTCAGGATGAACGCCTCTGTACTCGTTATGGATATGTAAGTGCTCATTTAAGGATTAAATCGCCACTTTGAAGAAAGCCCTATACGTTCATATATGGCCTGCCTGGACCAATCTCTGTGATAACTTATATCAGGGATGAATGAGCCGAGAGCCAGATGAGAAATGAACTGAGAGTCTTGGGGCAAATGATAACCGTAACATGGCCATTGGCAGAGCATCGACCAATCTGATCGTGTTTCCCCGTACAAGTTGGAAGACAAGTTTGTGTTTGGCCATTGCGATCGCAATAATTTTCTACAGTAGGATCTGCTCTTTGTTGAGGAAATACTTTGAGATTCAGTGGCACGACTGATTCGTATCTACGGGTTCTTGGACCGTGTATTGTTTCTTGTTGTGATGGTTGTGATGGTTGTGATGGTTGTGATGGTTGTGATGGTTGTAGTTAGATTATAGATACAATACCCAGGTACAGACAGGGCTTACTTAAGGTCGTTTAATATAGAGAGGAGAGATGATAGCCTGGTTAATTAGACGATCTTAGAGCAGCACCAGAGATAAAGTTATTAAAAGAGGCTGACCAGCATTCTTTGTCGCCTGTTGAGTATTTTGCTTATATAACGAAATAGAGCAGACTGAGTCAGCACTATGCTACCTTCCTTTACTGATAATCCGCCTCTTACAATCCTAGCTCCCAATGTCTCTACCTACTTTGGCGCTTGGATATGCCTTTGGATTAATCCTCTTTCCAATGACATGATTCCATTAAAAGGTTCTCATTATTTACGTACCACTACCTCGACGCTTAGAATAAAAAATGTCTTCTTTTCCTGTGCTATTTGGCCCCGTAATTCGCAATCGTCGTTTCTGTGTCGAGTCACTTTGGTAACAGCAGTCAGTTCTAACTCAAGTATTATAACACTTAACAAGACAAACTTTAGCCATGGTACCTAGGCTGCCAACTCGTGGAAGGCCCTCGGTTTGGTAGGTCGCCCATCTGCCTCAACCAGTACACTATCTGGTCCAGCACTAGCTTCTGCCAAGGGAGGGTGCATCATCTGGCTTTCCTTGACAGACTTTTCATCGACCGCGTTGTGCTCCAGGGTCTTCCTTGCTGCTCTCCTTCTGCGAAGGAACCACCACCCGAAGCCTAACAATAGGGTAACACCAACGACCCCTCCCACAGTACCACCAGCTATAGCTGCCACTGGTGTTTTCCAAGATACTTTAAGCGTGTATCGATCGCCTGTCCCAGAGCAGCAATTATTGTTTCTCGACAAGTGACAGCAGTACTTGCCGTTATTACACCTTTTCACGTAATACCGATCGTCGCCGCTGTCTGATATCCTGGTCAACAATTGTAGATCAAGATGTTGAGGGAAGTTACCTACCCATAGGACAGATTTTTGGGCAGCCAGACCAATCCTTGGACGTACAGGCACTTCGAACAGCCCAATCACCCGGCAGTAAACATAAACCGTTCTTTAGGCACGCGTAATCAAGATCAAGTCCACTGCAGCAGGTATTGAAAGTCGTTCGATTAGAGCCGCATGGTTCGTGCGTGCTTATCGCTTCCTCACCATTAGGCCAGTAACATTTTTTATCTTCAGCCAGTGTATAGCAAAAGAGAAAGAACGATAAGATGACAGTGCTGAGATCCATAGTGAGCAGCAAGGAACGATATTCGATGACACGATACTTGAGGGTAGACCAAGATAATGTTTGTAACTTAGCGGTGAAGAAAGGCAAGTTAAAGTGGAAATTGATCGGGGAATCAAGGTTGGTCAAGGCTGCTTTACCTAGAATTCAATTGCTGGTCTTTGTTGCTTTACATGACGTCAAGAAAGAGTCGCCAAGTCTAAAACTTGGGGGCCATCACTGATCTTTCCATTACAGGCAATCGCCGGACTTACATTCAATCCCTGGCAAGTATCATTGGTTAAGGGACTTTGCGAAAGCGGCTGTGTGCATTCATGCATATGAACATACATCCAATAAAGTTGCCCAGCAATGGATTGACTTGTGAGAGGCCTTTCAAGTCTCCTCATTATGGACATTTTTCGCCCCCAAACCACGAGCAGCCAGCCGTTTAAAACAAGCTAAGATTTTGGTGATTTAGTCAGCACATAACTTGATGGAGCAGGGAAAGTTGTTGCCTTCACTGCTGTGTTGATGAACTTATTCTTTGTTATTCCAAGGAAGAGTAAGTGATTTTCATCTTGTTCATCTCGATATCTTAAGTTTGGTTGAGCGGCTCTAGTGTGGGATCATCCTGCTCACCTGACTGATATGTGGCAGAATAGACAGGGCGTGGCACATGTCACAAAAGCCCAAAAGCCGTTGGGTCCATATCCAGGCCCCGGCCATGTTCTTATCGGTCGCTCAGCTCTCTTAACGTCGGTTAGTAGTCGACCCATTCGTCGACACCTTATTGTTCATTATTACAACCAAGAGGATTTGGATAGCCATACCCAATGCCCTGCTCAACCTGGGCCCCCCAGCACCAGGAGGCATCTTCAGCCAACCCCCTCCCATGAGCACAACTTGCTTAATAACAATCAAACATCTCCCAATGAAGAATTCGACATCCGCACTCATGACGGAAGACAAACCGATACCGCACCCGGGACAATTTCCAGAGCAGAGACGCTCTGACGGCCCGATGCTAAGTCCTGATGCTGGGGCCGGGAACGCGGCCAATAACGACAAGGAGCTTCTCACGAGATGTGTTCTTCTCTTCGCCTCTGGGCCCGAGACTCTTGCACTCGAGTTTAGTATGGGCTGAAAAACCCTTCCCTCGCAGAATCGATACAAATATGTATCGAAAGTCGTCAGGGCGATTTTATGGTGACGGAATCGCAAGTGCAAGGCCTGTATGTTCTGCATAGTTTGACGGTCCGTGGGCTACCAAATTTGATGTATCGGCCGTAGAATAAACAATAGAGTGTTGGCACCTATTAGAGAGGTCTTAACTATTAATTAGTATGCCAGGATTGTCCCGCAACTGTTTATGTTGTCGATCAAGGTGGAGTCTTTGTCAATATTTGAAATCAGAAAAAGACCCGCTGAAGAATGTGCCGAGATTAACAGGGCCTGGCTATAGGCAGCAAACAGAGTGAAACAGTCACATACGACCATAGGTAGTGGAAAATACGGGATCCCGTCTGCTCTCCCATAGTCAAGCCCCTAACCGGCGGATTAGTAGTTGGGTCGGTGACGACCAGCGAATCCCTGCTGTTGTATGTTTTTGGCGATTTACTTTTTGCCAATAGCCACTGCAGAATGGGCCAATGGTTTTTCACGCCTTTGAAAACCTCTATTCTTGGCGCTGATCCTTTATCCTCATTGCGCCAGATCAATGGTGCTGGTGGGGTGTTTGGAATGGCTAAGTATCCTTCAACATCACGTTAGATGTTGCGAAGTATTACCTGAGACATCACTTGAATAAATAATTTACAAATAGTCCAGGTCAAAGAACAAGCGATATGTTACCCAACGAGTAATGCTAATTTCGCAACCCATGGCTTATCTCCTCTAGACTATGGGCGCACCATCTCCAGATCGCCATTTGACGTATCCAACACCATATGGTGTTCTTTCCTCTTTATCTGAACCATTCTATAAACAGTACCTGCAGCGTAAATAGCAGAAACGAGAAATCCTGCTACACTGTACGCCACGATCAAGCCAGTAGATGCACTGGATAACTGTAGCCCAATACCACCATTGACTATACCGAGGATCATGATACCCCTGCCATACCAAATATGTGCATAGCTGATTGTAGTCCGTCGTTGGTACTGGACGTAACTCTTGTGATGCATCCATCCCAAGACTGGCTGTACGATCATCAAGATGCAGACTACTGTCCCGAGGACGACGTGGGGTTCATGGAACCACTACAGAGCGTTAGTGACTGTCGATGCATGGATGCAAAACACTTACATCTCCGCCACGATCAGCAGCAACCTTCCCGATCCCAAAACCAACCCACATTCCTACGAAGGCGATGATCTGCCACGATGCATGGATGAGCCACTTCCCAAGCAAAGGCATGAGGACAGAGCCGATTGGAAAGCCTATGAGGAAAACGATTGCCATAATAACGCCATGTGCTGAACCAGTATGATCTTCGCCTCCACCGCCACTGGATACAGCATTGTCGCTTGCAACACTGGTGGATGAGTTGAGGAAAGGGTTGGATGTGCCGCTGACGCTAGCATTGGAAAGATCAACAGAGAAACTATCTGTTCCATCGTGCTCAGCAAAGTCGGTCCTTGCATCGCTTGTATCCAGAGCACTACCCTTCTTCCAAGCACTGATCCATTCGGTAGACCCTTGTATACTCGCATCTTTCCAGTAGATGTTGGCTACCATTGAACCATTAGAGACGCCGCTTCCTTCAACAAGTTTGATACCGGTCATGGCCTGATATACCGGCATATCATGGCCATGACCCATTCGTGTACTCAAGGTGACATTTCCTGAGCCATCTTGGTATATGACTAGCATCGTCGAGCCGCTCATGCGGGACCCGGTGCCGAGGGCGACCCATTGGTAAGTGGTAGGGGCTTCGAGGCGAATGTAGAGCGAAGAGGTCGAGGATGGTACAGCCCAGCTGTAGCAGACTTTGCTTGATGATGCGTCACAGTATGACGTTGGAGAGGCATGTACTACGGCGGTGACTGAAGACGGTGATTGTAAGTCTTTGTTCGTTACTGAAAGAGTACCTACTCACGGAGTGCCAAGACAAAGGTAAACACCATGTCTATAGAGCGATTCATCTTGAACAAAAATAGAAGCAGACAAATTGCAACAGAAATCGAAGTGGGACAGAATTGCTTGGCAAAAGGCGATGGAACTGGGTCAATTTCCTCCTTATACCCCAAGCCACCTCCCTTGAACCAAGGATAAACATCCTCTCACAGTGACAACGATTCCAAGCCACAAAAGCCAAGCCTACGTAACCCTCCCTGTAAGATGGTTCTCGGCCCACCCAATCACAGCGCTTGCGATTGGAATGACGAGCTTCTAGACCCAGCCTGAATTAAGCATTCGTCGATCTGTCGGGGAGGGTGATGGTCTGTGCCTGCCAAGAGATCTCTTTTTCTTAGCGTGGAGGCGCGAGTTATTCTCTTTTAAGACTGGTGACTTACGCGGCCGAGAACAATACGATTTCGATCTATCGATGGCTGTGTGAGTAACGCGTTTTAGGGCCTCGGAGGCGTAATTTAACTAAGACAGGGAGAGAACATTTGGTGCTCGTGATGTCGGTTATAGTCTGCTTGCAAGTAAGTTTAAAGGCAAGTTTAATTGACTATCCTCTAGACTGTAGGCGAAGTAAATTACATTCACAACTGACACTGATTCAATCCATTATTTCAAGCAGCATGCAGTATCAAATTACCTATAAAGATACTTTCATTACCTTGATTAGTAGTGCCATAGATCTTTTTTTGTCCTTGTCGCAGAATGAGGAATGGTTCGGTTATTTTCATCAAGGGTGATCTGACGGTGCACGTCACATCCGTGATCTTATTGGCTGTATCTGGGCTGGTCTAGACCTGCATTCCACCCTTCAGGGAGGGTTAAGCTGCGCCAGCTTGCGTATTCATCAGATCATCAATTGTTGTTTTTGTTTTAGGCTTGATGAATTGTGTAAAACCTAGATTTAATACAAGAAAGCAACATCGCTCGCAACAGCTGTACTAGATATAATAGTAGTATTTAATTTAGATAAGCCTTGCGTGTATTTAATAGACCTTGTCCTAGAATAGAATTTGTAATCGAGAACCTAAGTCAGAGTATCAGGAAGATGTTATGAACAACATTTATAAGTCTGCATTATGCAGCTTTTTCCATTTCTTCAATTCCGCTGATTAATTTAACAACATGTTGACTTCTTCTTATATACATCTCGCAGCCATATATTGAGTCAAAGTAAGATAACATACCTGACAACAGTACTCCTCTCCAAAACAATTCCAGCCACCTATGCCGTTAATAACGGCTCACTCAATTCCCACTGAAAGTCTCTCCCACCATATTCAAGCAGCAGCTTTTGAATGGTTGACGATTCTATGGTATAATCCCAAGAGTAACTTACAAAGGACACATACTCACCACTTCTGCAAATCCGAAGAGGCGATGTACCTCGGAATCTTTCAAATGCTACCATTAGGCTGCTTGCTGGCCATGGACTGCTCAATGGATCGCCAATAAAATTCGGATCTGCTCCGAAAGCCAGTAATAATCGAACCCCTTCCAAGTTCCGGGCCGCAACGGCTATCTGCAACGGTGAAAGGGAATATCCTGGGATATTGGGTTGAACTCCAGCTTCCAATAGATCTTTCAGTGTGCTAGAGGAATCCGATGCATCATTAGCTATAAAATAGATAAGAGTGGTAGATGGATTGTAAAGCCCAATGTGGTTGACCAGCAAGCTGTGAAGAGGTGTCCACGCTAGATCCTTAAGTTGAACCATCACTTCAATTAGTGGTCCATCAAACTTGTATGTTTCACCAATTTCGCAGAACCTCTCCTTGAACCTGGAATCACAAGTAAGCTTATACTGGCTTAGTACTATCCTTCGACTGAAAAGTGCTTTGAGATCTGTCTCCAGAATGAATCTGGATAATAGCGGTGATTCCATATTGTCAATGATCAGAATCAGGCTCAGAAACGAAGATGCATCATTATCTGATAGATCTTCATTCCAGTCGATTGTCCAAATAAGGTCGCCGGGATAATATCCCCTTGTGAGCATTAGTACATGCCATGAACATAAATCTTTATCAAAGGCAATTTTTCCGAAGCACCTCAAGTACTGTACAGAAGGACATAGGAGTCTCTTCACCTGCCAATAAAGTTCATCGATCTTAGATATTTCTTTTCCCCATTTTCTGAGCGAATCTGTTATATGAAAAAAAGAGTGAAAACTTAGGTTCTCCCAAATATCTTCCTTATCAAATGATAGGAATTCCTCTGGTTTAAGGCCCTTGAGATCTTCCAAAGCAAATGTTTGGGCCTGAAGAAATAGGACATCTAAACAAGTGGACAGAACCTTGTTCCTTTCGTTGGAAAAGGCGATGACCGGGCCTGATCGTATTCGTTCTGAGTCCAGATACTCCTTGACAGTGTAGTGCCCAAAGGATAAAGAATCTGTCAGACTGCTAATAAGACAGCCGCAAAGCTCCCGTAGTCTTTCGGCATTGTAAAGAACGTGGTTACTATGGTTATTTGTCCGTGATATACTGCTTGAAATTGCGTCCAAGAGAAGAACGGATGGAATACCATTGCCGGGAGGATTAAGTTCGCCGTAGAACCAAAGCCATTGAAAGGCATGTGAAACGAATTGCCAATCCTCCTGCGGTATCCGAAGGAAGATCCGATCATAAGTTTCATATAGGTCTTTGGGGAGCCTTGCCAGGGCTTTACTAACAACCTCACGCTCGCCTTTCAAGCGCTGCAGTTCATGTAGTTGACAAACGGCCCACCGAAACCTATGTCCTGTTAATAAGGGAATATTCTCAGTGTGATCAAACACTTACATTCCCTTTGCCTTACTACTAATAGCATCTTCAACCTCAATGAGAAGATCATCAGGCCAGCATCGAAACTTTGGGTTCGACCGTAGGATTGACTGAACATGAAGGCGAATATCCTGTTCTACCAGGTGATTGGACATTGGGACGGAGATAGACACGTTTTCCATCGCCTGCTCGATATCGATGTACTCGCGACTCGTGACAATAATCTGAAGATTGGAGAATCTTCGATCAGTGACGAGACTACGAATAACCCCAAGTAGCTCGTCCCGAGAGTCACTCTCATCCACAGCGTCGATTACAATGTACACGCAGCTAAAGACCTGGAGAATATCTTCTAACGCGTCAAGCAATTGAGGAATGCTGGGTTCCCCACCGCGTCTGAAGAGTTCGTGTATCAGAGTAGAAACAACTTCTGCCTGACGGGAAAGCTGAGTGATGACCCATCTAAGAAATGGCGCTGTCTCGTCTTGATGATGGCCAAAGTAACAGTAATAGTAAGCACTAGTACAAGGTGCACTCTCTGTTGAAACCTTCTTGCAATGATCTTGAGCGTTTTCGATCAACCATGATGCAAGGATGGTCTTTCCAGCACCTGGAATACCGTGGACCCAAAGACATCGAGTACTTGACGTCAGCCAGTCAGTCCAGTATTGTGAGCGGAGCATCCAACTTCCGGTCCCATGTTCATATAACTTTCGCGAGCGATTATGAATCGGTGAGGGATCAGTCGATACTAGCCAATTGTACACTCTGTGGCGCTGCTCCTCTGAGAATTGTTAGAATACCGCTCAAGCAACTGCAGTAGTATTGGTAGAAGATTCCTACCCGTCAAGATGGCGCGAATCTCTTCAGAGACAGCTTTGATGTCTTTGATGTCTTTCCTAAATTAGGCAGGTAGTTAGCAAGGCAACGATCGCGTCTTTCTATGACCCGGTTTGAGTGACTGTATAACTAGAACTCAGAACTCACGTAGCCTCTGTCGTCAGTGCTAGTTGGATACCATCCTTGTGGCGGCTGATTTGATGGAGAAGGTCCTGTACCTGGCCCTGCTTCAGAGGCCATGCTAATTTTGCAAATGTTGCTTGGACTTTCTGGCGCTTTGAAGCATTTTGCCCGTTCTGAAGAGATTGTTTCGGAAACAGCTTCTCCAGTGCTGTCACCGCGGCTCTGCATCCTTCAATAGGGCCGTCAGAAGCCGCCAGTCGATTCTCCAAGGCCGGCGTGAAGGTGTCGCATTTTGATATGAACTCCAAGTTCTCAAGAACGGCCTTGAGTGTGGACAGTTCGATCAGAACGGCGCGTAAGCTGGTAGGTGCATCGGAGCGGAGCGCGTCAATGTAAAATTTGCAGAGGCTGATGACTTTTTTGGAGATCTGGATGACTGCAATTGCACTCGCGACTACACCTAGTGCTTCAGCCATTGTTTAGGTTTGCTTGGTGTAAGGGGGATTAGTTCGCGATTAGTAGCGGCTGTTGATGGAAAGGTGCTGGGCCAGACCAGGCTTAAGAACAACACCTTAATGATGGAAGGAAGAAACACTAGGCTTGGAGGGGATTTCGAAGGAGAAAATACAAAACGTGTTGAACTTGTCATTTCCCCCGCAGTGGCTATGCAAGGCATTCTCCATTGGCTGCCTTGTCTAGAAATAGGTGGCGTTTTCAACCTGTTGGCAGTGCAAATAATTGTGTGTGTCTGCACCTAGTAAGCCTTGCTGTAAACCAACAGCTACCGGCCACGTCAACCCTCACCGCCTGAAAAATGCCTTGACCAGACGTTAGTTGTTGCATTGCAAGGGAGTATCTGATGGTTTAAAGGAAGACAGGTTTTTCACCATATCACATGAATATAAATTACAACTCAGCCAGGGTCTATTTGGTTGTGATTGATGAAAAAAAGGCTCAGGCTGGTTCCAAGATCATCGTCTAGAAAAACAGGCTCAATGCAAAGTAGCTGGAACGCAGTATATCCTATGAAAAGAATCTTAAGAGCCATCTGCAATCAGCCACTGGATTCTAAAGGTAGTACAATCAGAATAAAAGGCATAAGTATATAGCAAGTGCTCAGTGTCGTTATTGAACTTGCAATGCAATTCGAACTGCAATTCGGCCGATCTTGATCGGCTTCTTACGGCTATGTTTAGGGTAGTTAGCATGGCTGAAAACCTCCTTGCTGGCAATGAGGTGGCAGGATAAGACAGGTATAGTGGACAAGTCCACTAATTCAGCTATGGTGTAGTGAGTGCTACAGGTGCTCGAGCTAATCAACGAGCTGCGATAAGCACAGAGGCTTTCGCGCCAGTCCAAATATAGTAAGCGCATACAACACCCCAAAATTCATAATTAAGGTCCAGAGCAATACTATTACAAGAGGAGGTATTTAGGTAAGTGAGTTGTTTAAAAATCTTGGATTGTATGTAATAGTATTATATATTAGTAAGGTGTTGAACTGACTAGTTATCGTAGGTTATATCTTCTGCTAGGTGAAGATACTAAAAGGTTGTAGAAGTAATACTATATATTGCTGCATTAAGATGGCCTATGGATATGTAAAGAAAAAGTAATAGACATAAGCTATAAGGCAAGTGCTGTTTCTTGTTGGAGACAATTTGGATGTAAGAGGGGATTCTCCATCTACTGCTCCAGATCTTTAAGTCTAAAGTAAATAGCCTCAAAACCGAAGCGAGGTAAGATGCGCGATGACCTTGCAGGGCTGTCAGCTCAAGACAAGAAGAGACAAGATATATAAACAGGGATGAAGGACTTTGTTGGGGGCCGATAACTGTTCCACGAGAGGATGAAGGTTTGGAATCCGAGTGTGCCTGAGCGACTAGTCTTGAGTAATAAATAGACCGCTTGTGCTAGGGAGGGAGAGGCCGAGAAGGTCATCAAGGGCAACTTCTCTTGTTCTGCCACCTTGGGAGACTTGACTGGTCCCAGGTCATGACATAGTTGGCGTCCATACAAACTACCTCTACTGACGCCAGTCACAAATTTCACGTCGAAAACCCCTCGACCAAGAAGTCCACGTCACGGCCGACGGAGGCAATGAACCTCGAAAAGCCAGCTTTGACGGATTTGGGAATGGTCCCTTTTCTGACAGTTTTGTGTTGCTATGTTTTGATGTTATACCCTCTCGGTCACTTAAGATACCTGTGTAGCTGATTCCTGTCGTTGTAGATTGAATATTAGGCTACCAACATAGATAGAAAGAACCCTGCATTGCTTCGATGCATCTGTACCCGTAGAAGTCTGTTTAAGAGCAAGGGGACTTTCTAGACTACTATAACTCAAAACAAACTCCAGTCGTATCTATCTGAGTATTAAAACCCCACAACTAATCAGATACAACAGAGTGACAACTAAGTCAATTATCTTATTATTAGACACCAAAGATGCCAAACCGTTTCCACCTCAGTACTTGTACAGAGACGGCTTACAACATCCCCAATAAATACGCTAGCTACTCTTACATGTTCCCCATCCCATTCCGCACTTTGCCAAACGTTACCAACAGCAGTGAAGCCCGAGAGTCAGAATACCCTTTCGAGAGTATCAGGAAGCAATGACTGTAGTCTTGATTACTGAGCCTCCGTTTCAGCATAGTCGATTTCTCTTCCCTCTTCTCCATCGTAATACTCGTGATCCCCCATAGCCTTTGTTTCAGCCCTCACGAATTCGGCTATATCTTCATCCCGAGGACTAGGAAGGTCAGAGGGATCAACGTAGGTGTAGCCACAGCGCGGCGTCTGTCTAGTAGCGTGCCGTGGGGTGTTTATCTTTTTCAGTTGTTTTGTACCATCGACAACCGCGAAAAAGTACTTCTCATACATCTTGTTGCGCCAATCTTGGAGCGCCCTCTCTAATATGTCTTCATTGTCAATCCAGTCCACAGGATATGATTCCTCGTCAGGATCAGGGACTATTTGCTGGCATTCTGTAAACAAGTTCACGTCGTCGTGATCCAAAAGGCTGTTAAGTCGTGCATGCCCAGTGTCACTGAGGCGTTTCAGTTGCCGTCCGCGTAGATATATGTCAACATGGGGAGCCATTGCGAGTGATCGGCTGCGTAATTACAGGTAATTGTTGGAGGTGGAACGAGATGATTTTGGGGGAAATCACTAGATGGATGTGTGACTTAGATGGTTGAGTGGTTGATGTGGATGAAGAGAAAGAATTGGGAGACAGCGAAGATATTTATATGGCAGGTATTGGTGAATGAACTAGGAGTTCTAGTTTCCTTGTTTAGGAGGTGAATGAAATACCACTCTTTCTTCCTATTTATTTACCAAACATTATCGCCACAGACTCTTTGTAAGCCAGGATGTTTGTAACGATACTACAAACCACAACCGCCATTCGCTTTGAATTCTCCTTCTATAGCCTCCCGCGTGAATGGTGACTTAATATGCACTATATCTCACTGGCA
The DNA here is from genome assembly GCA_013623555.1 of Fusarium nisikadoi. Lineage (NCBI taxonomy): Eukaryota > Fungi > Ascomycota > Sordariomycetes > Hypocreales > Nectriaceae > Fusarium > Fusarium nisikadoi. Next base: position 6,567 of record JABFFB010000477.1, on the reverse strand, counting down.
ATTCGGACAGCAAATGTTTGGCAGCTTCCTTTCAAGCGACCATTAACTGTCCTCGTCCTTTATCACCAATCACGTCAATCAAGGGGTATCTTCAATTAACTTAATCAGTCAAACACTTCTTTTTATTGCAATGGAACTGCGCTTCAACTTAACTATATCTTCAGCTTTAAGACCTACCTACCCTCAGATTACTTGGGACTTCTTAACTGCAGCCAGACGTCAAGAGATTCTATCATAATCGGTAAAGCGTCTCATGGTAGCAAGTACACCTACACACATAGGGGCAACATATTGTACCTCCAACAAAGCCAACTGTAGTTAACAAACGACTTTCAGTGCCTACCTATGCAATTAACCTGCGAGAAAGAGTAACTTCATCTACACACCGACAGCAGTCCAATAAGTTCTTTTGGGAACTTCTGATATACTTGTGAGTAGCTCAACAACTGATGCATAGCCATACTCAACAAGGGATACTGTTGTCTGCCTAAAATAATACTTAGCGTACGGATCCAAGGAGAATGCTGAATGAAAATGATGACTATCTTTTGCAGCTCGCAGCAATTGCGTTGTATTATATTCCCTACATCAACACCGGAGCCTCCCTGCTAAGCTACTGATCCGACCAGCCTCATGTGCGTGTACATTGGTCGCCAATCTCTGCGTCATGATTTGTAGGATCCTGGTCCGCCCTTGGATTACTTGATACCATCTCAACCGTGCCTGCTTCCACCGCACAATGCTGAGTTGCCCACAAATAGCTATCCAGACGAGCAATTGATGCCCTCCCGCCAAGTAGTACAGAAACATCATCAATGTCGCCGTCTGGCGCAACTCATGTTAGTGCTGCTTGACCTGTTGCACTCATGCCTGCGAATTCTGCTTGTGCATCCAGTCCGAGTAATGCAACCACAATCTCTGAACAGCCATGCTTGGGCATTTCCCTTTTTGTGAGGAGACCCTATGTTGGCAGACAGCTCATCACTAACCTCGCATAACCAGCCAACTGCGTCAACGAAAGATTGCATGAACAACCTAAACTTAGGCACGCTCCTATATTATACAGAACTGTAAGATCTTCACCTCCCTGTTTGTCATGCTAGAGACTTGGCGTGTAAATGAGGATGTTGAATTTTGAAGAGAAATATATCTCTATCTTGTAATATACACAGGGATATCTAAGCCTCCCACTAATACTCGTATGGTTGTCCAAGTCGTAAGATTTTCTGGATATCATATAGTTCACAATATAGGCAATGTGCAGGTTGTGCTTCAATTACTATAAAACTGTGGCATATGTATGTCTTTAAGTTCAAGAGTTTAAGCTATGTCGAGCCAGACATCAAGACAGCAACACTGTGGACCGCAGTCGACCATCAGCAACATGACACAAGCCCAGTGATAGATACATAAGCTTGTTGCTAGATTTTTAAAGACAAATAAAAGATTAAACGAGTGAATGAGTTCTAGATAGGTTATAATAAAGAGAGGATGATTGCAGAGAAGGGGCTAGAGCCGGCTCGACATAAGAAACACTATAAAGAGTGGAAAGGGTCTGGTTAACTTAAACCGAAGTCATTTTGATAAGTATGCCAGGACGGGCATTCTAGCCTTTAACAATACCTGCCATAGTCTCAGCAAAGACCTTGACAAAAGTGACGATGAATATGAACAACATAAACTTCATGCTCCAGACCATAGCGCGTCGACAACGGGCAAAGAATTGCAGCACATCGTTATAAATAGCTGATATAAAGTCTACTAAGAAAGTAAAGCAGAACATAAAGAGACAGAGAAGGATGAAAGAGGCAATAACGTTAGCCATTGTACAGTCGGCCATGGTGAGGATTGTGCTGAGGTGATTTCGGTTGCTCTGCGGTTGTGAATGCTATTACTTACAGATGTTTCCCTGAGCAGAGGGTTCCTTGTTTGGATGGAGACCTAATAGCAGAGTGGTGATTGATGTCTGGCTTTATATATACACTAAGGTCTTAGATTGAGGTTCTGTTCAAAGATTTAGGAATATCCTGCCATGAAGTCGCTAAGCCAGAACACTATTAACAATTCCAATAAGAATGGCCAGTCTTTTAGAATAATTATTTATTGCCTCTAAGTAGCGAACATTCTATTTAGTTTATGATAAAAGAAGGTGCTGTCCTTTAACACAAGTATTTTAATAATACAATTATAGTATTAACTAAAAAGTGGTTCTATTTCTATTAGAGGCTGTTCCTATTATTGATAGGTCAGAACCAAACCTATTCTCACAAGCAATGGCCAGACTGCTACTCTTTTCGATTATTTTCAACGCTACGGAGTGCCTTGAATTATTACCGTTTCCTGTGATTGGATGCCATGGAAGTCCACCAGACGGCCCGCCATTTTCAGTAGCTGGCGCTTTTGCTGTTTGGAAGGATGTAACAGGCTTTGTCTTTTATGCATATTGTTAGAGGATTTGCGCAGGGTGACGAGATCGAAATCTATGGCAATATCCTTGTTTAGAATGCCCTGAGGGGAATGTGACTCAGAATGTTGAGCTGAGAACGATCCAAGGCGAAGGGGTAGTCAATGATGCCAACCACCTTGCTTTTGTTGAAGTGACCTTTGTGGCAAACAGGCCTGAGATCGTCCTGAGCTGCACGTCTATGCGTCTACGATGTCGCAACGAGTCGCTCGCAAGGTACCAACATTGGAGAATGACCACGCAAGAATGCGATATTCTGCTTTAACAAACAATTGATTGAGGGGCATCTACAAATTCAATAGTTTCATCTCGTACGCCCACTCGTATGATCCCGAGTTTGTTGGTGGTGGGACCATTGTTGGCTGTCAGATTCCAGCCCACGCCACCAAATTAAACAAGCCTGTGTTGTCCAGTCACATAAAAAGCTGAAAGCTTATCACAGCTCTGATTTAAAGTTGTCGTGCTCAAACCCTGTTATTTTGTGACCATTAGCTGACAGCCTTTGGCACAACCACATTTATCAAAGTTTCTGACTCGCAACGCGTGTACTTTCTGTGAAGATGGAATTTTCAAGAGCCATTCACCGGGCAGAGTCAGCTACTGGAAAGTAATTTGTCAACAGCTCGCGTACTCTTGGTGAGTTCATATCTGATTACCAGCGGTCTCCGTCAACGACACTTCCGGCTAGAGATGAGAATTAAAACTGAGTATATATCATGATTAGAGATTTAGTTTGAGGTAAGATGCTTTGTGAGGCAGAGATCATTGCAGAAATTCGGGTAAGGGCGCCAAGACTCAAGGGAGACTATTGACGCACTATTGGATTAACTATCAGGTGAAGCAGATCGTTGATAGGACCAATGGGTTCAAATGTGGGTCTAAAAAGAATTAGTACATGGCTAGCGCTGAGACATTTTAACCATAATGACTGAGACATTCTGACATGGAGAAATCCTCAGCTCAGAAGAGGCTGACTAGCCAAGCCACATGGAAAATGGAAAGGGGGGGCAAAGAAAAGGGGAAAAGAAAGACCCTGAACCTGCCTTCGTGCCTTTGAATTCTTCCTTTAGCAATATACTAGCGAAACAACCATGTGGCAAGACAAGTTATCAGGGAGACTTTTGACAGCGGCTGTCTTTATAGTCGGCATTCTTGTCTTTCTTGCACTTCCGTTTCTACCAGGAAGGCCAAATTTACCGGTCATAAGACCGGTTATCAGACCCGAGGCAACTCCGGTCAGGCCGGTTTTCACACCGGTGGCCACTCCGCAACCCGTACCAGAGCCTAGTGAACGTTTCATCGTCGCATTGTGAGCATCATACTGGGTTAGAAAGAGTGAGCGATTTGCTGATGCACAGAAGTGGTGATTCCTATAGCCGCAGCGGCTTCCAAATGAACTATACGTATACCAGGACCGGCCCCGGAATGAACGACATGGATAGGGCACTAAGGCCAAACAACAAGCTTTTCGATGCTCCCAGCGTGAAGAATCCAATCGGCAATCCGGCATTACCAGGGAAAACATCATCTGGCGGTCCCAACTGGGCTATGTATATGGCGACAGAATTTAATACCACGCTTACTCTGGCGTACATCTTTGCCCGATCAGCGGCCGTGGTGGACGCGGAGGTGATACCAACGAGGACCAAGTCAACGTTTACATTTGCACAACAGATCGTCCATTTCAAGGATACCATCGGCCACCGTCCTTACTACGCGCCATGGACGGCCAAGAGCATGGTGGCGGTGGTCTGGTTCGGCTTCAACGACTTGTCTCGCGTGTTTCATAAGCAAGACCAGGACCGTTTATTGGAGGCGGCAAACCGGCGTATCTTTGAGCTGTCTCAGATCCTCTATGACACGGGGGTTCGCAATTTCATCTTCATCGAGGTCCCACGTAAGAAGTCTCTTCTGTCCCCAGTGTCTGTCTGACAAATTCCCAGCCAAGCAAGTGTTCCCTTCACCTCAGGCAAAGAAGCCCCACGATACGAAACATGAGTATGAAATGTTCTCTTACGCCGTGAGTCTGTGGAATAGCTTTCTTAGGAAAAACGCTGCCCTCTTTCAAAAGACACATGCAGACGCAAAAGTCTCCTATGTGGAGGTATGGGACATATTCTATAAGGCTTTCCTCAACCCCCAGTCTCTAGGAATACAGAACTCAACTTGTGTCGATCCCAGAGGCAAAGATTGCGTAAGTCGTCGCCATGCATAGCTATTATCTTTTACTAATCGCTTCAAGCTATGGACCAATACGGCGCATCCTGGACAAAAGATTCATCAGCTCATTGGCGCTAGGGTGGCTGAAGTAGCCTGGGGCTGATGCTATTATCTTACCATTCTAGCGTTGGTACTGTTTGTATATATATGTTGGTTCAAAGAATCACCTGAGTACATAATTTGTTATACATTTTTACTAAATTCTTGGAAAGAGTTGTATATTATTGGAAGAGAAGCTGAATCGAGTCAATGCTGTTATCCGGTTTCAATACTATTCATTTGCTCCAGATTTTATCCTACGTCAGTTCGGACATGCCTCAATGTCCAGTGTCGATTCATTCAACGAATTCCCTGACATCACTTGCAGTTACTGTTGGATGTATCACTCCGTTGGGACCCTGAAGAGCTTTATCCTGACTTATCCATTTAGTAAAGTGTTGCTGGACCTGTCTACTAAAGAAAGCGCAGCAGGCTTTAAATAGATAGCTGAAGTAACCGCCCGCATCGATCCATCACTTCTTCCCACCGAGCACCTACCAGATTCCACGTTAGAACCTCGAGCCCTAGTTTCTCAACGATGCTGAAGTCGGGCTTCAGAGCATCAAAAATATAGCAAGGAAGGTCGGTGTACTTTGGTCCCTCTCCCGCTTTTACCTCATCATCATACCTCTTCACCCCCTCGACGCAAGGCTTGCCTGGAGCTATCGCTTCACTATGAATACATACCAGTTGCAGATTGACGGCGTTTTCCTCCGGAGTAGACCATTCTCTACTATCGAGAAATCGCCAGTGATCACAGGATTCTCGTACCGGGCACTCATTTGCGTCGCTGTGGCGTAGCAGGAACCTTTTGGAGCCTGGGTCTGCGCTAAACCTAGTAACAAAGACCCAGGAGAAGCTTCTTCTTGATTGCTCGGCTTTTTCTACCAGGCGATAGCGAGAATCCAGGTTTGGGTAGTTTGGACCTTGGTCGCCAGGATTGACCAGCAGGGTAGCCTTGCTGGGCGGCGGCTCAAGGGCCTGTTCGATCAGATCCCATTCGCATTGAGAGATTATGGCCCGAACAGTCTCCAAGTCCTTCAGCAAGTTCGTCTCACCCTCCCGCACGGTTTGTAATCTTCCCTCGAGAATATTCAGTCTCGAAGCCATGTATTCCAAGCACTGTAAGTTTTGAACAGTCGACATATGCGATTGAATCTGCATCATCTCATCGATCATACTAGCCTCCATCGCAGGTCTTTGGTTCCTAACAATACAAATCTTGTTCTCCAGTTTGGCCACTCTGTCAGTGAGATAGTCAGAGGGTTAACCAAGAGGAAGTCTGCTGGAATATAAAGCAAGGTGGGGAGATTAATTGAACTGCAATGGAAATTGGCCCCTTTACATAAGATAATTGATGAGGAGCGTTGAGTTATAATTAAATCATAGCAGTGTTCAAGCTCAAAAGTACCATCTTTAGAAAGAGTTCATAGAAAGAACAGTTCCGTGAAGGGATCTTCCTCTGAACAATACCCCACCATTCTTTATCACGCTGGAGACTTGGCGAACACAACAAGTAGAGAAATGGAACGAAGCATGGGTACTTTATCTGATATTATATGAAAATCGGTCAGGGCATTGAACATGTTGTTTAATTAATAAGATATAAATTTATTAGCAATAGTTATTAACTTCTCTATATTTATTATTATTTATTCTTATTATATTAATAATAAGATAAGTATGTTAAAGACTAATAAATCTATTTATAAGAAAAATTAAATGTTATAATAGTAATATATTATAAAATAAAAATAAATAAAAGAATAAAAACTAGCCTCTCTTATGGTATTTAATCTGTTTGCTGTTTATTAACTTTTATCCTTATCTTCTTATTTGCTATC
>JABFFB010000474.1:0-33523 GCA_013623555.1 Fusarium nisikadoi | reverse complement strand
CCCCCTCCTGCTCCCACCGTCACCATCGTCGACACCACCACCTGGTGCCCCGAGGAGGGAAAGACTGCTCAGCCTTCCAAGGGCCAGTCCACCTTCCAGGTCGTGACCACTGCTGCCGCCAGCACCAAGCCTTACGAGGTTCCCAGCCATGCTGCTCCTACCACCGAGGGTGAGGAGAAGCCCACTGCTCCGGCCCCTGCCCCTGAGAAGCCCACTGGCGAGGCTCCCGTTCCCGAGAAGCCTACCGCTGGATACCCTACTCCAGAGAAGCCCACCGGTGGCAAGCCCGTCGCCCCTCCCGTTTACAGCGCCCCTTACCCTCCCAGCAACGGAACTGTCTCCACCCACGTTCCCGTCTACCCTGCTCCTGTTCCTACCACCCACGTTCCTGTGGTCCCAGCTCCCGTCCCTACCGCTGGCTACGCGCCTCCTCCCGTTGTCTCCAAGCCCGCAGTTGTTCCTCCTCCTGCTGCTGAGACTCCCGTCGCACACACTCCCGTCCCCGTCAGTGGTGCCAGCGTGGTTCGCACTGGCTTCATGCTGGCTCTCCCAGCTGCCCTTGCTTTCTTCATGTAGATGATAAACGGTCAAGATTACAGGATCTATGTATAACACTTAGGTAACGGGACTTGGATTAGCAATAGTTCATGGTTTCTTTAATTTTTAATACCACTATGTCAACCAATCTTTGTAGTCTGCCTAAGTCATTAGATGCCGTTCACTATTGAGGTTTCCATTCAATACTGTCTTTACTAGAAGATTTATACATTAATAATGGCCCGAAAGAAATGTTATTCATAAACTCAGAGGCTACTAGATGTAAATTGAAGAACTCAACATAGGATGCTGGTCTATCAATAGTGCCTGAATGGGAAAGGTAACCTAGCTCGAAGAAACCAAAGTCACTTAAACTTTTAGGCGAGGAGTGCATGGCACTTTTCCATTTGCAGCTATATCCATCCGAGAATTTAAGGGAAGCTCTGTACTAGGCTTCATACTCCACGCGGGATGTCTAACACGGCGGAAACACCAACAGTGTACGCCTGCTGACATTTTTGGTTTTGTTTGAAGATATCGCGTAATTTAGTACAACGTGATGGCGAATATACTGTAGAAATCGTCAATAGGCCGCGCACTCATTCGCCAGGACGAAATAGGCTTACCCTAGAGATAGTTGAAACCTGGAGGTGCAAAGTCTAAATCGTGAGCTGTATGTGTTATTTGTAGTTGACTTCTGTGACTTGGAGCCTATACTCGCGATATGAAACCTTGCGATGTTCCAACTATGTTGGCAAATCAATTTCCTGCGAGAAGCGACTACAAATTCGCGCATGCAGAGACAAAAGCCTAATGGATTGCTGCACAGACGCTTATTCCTCGTCTGGGTAAGAGACTTTGGGCAATTCCTGTGATAAGGTTGAGAGTTTACAAGAGGCTTTAGTCCCAATGCACAACGGTAAAAGGACATCCAGACAGAAATTTAGGTATAAATACCCGTAGATCTTCTCTCTTTTGGTTCCTCCATGTCAAACAAATTCCTCTAGTCAACTACTTCCTTGATCTCTCAACCTCATCAAAGCACCATACCACTTTCACCAATCTTGGACCAAGCAGAAACCAACCACTACAACACACCATGGACAAAAAGGAAATGTTGGCCGTGGGGTTCATGGTGATAGGCGCCGGGGCCGTACTCACCATTTTCTTTTTAAAGGCTAACAATATTATCTGATGCAACGTCCAATGTGAGGATCTCACTCTTTTCTCACCGAACGTATGTTACGAGAGTTCAACCGGTTAGAGAGGATACGAGAGCTGACTTGATGCCTAGTGGTCGACAAATGAAGACACCAAACAATGCCCTTCTCGGTGGCAGGACTGACGGCTGCTTTCGATCCTGAGGTTTCCGAGTGCAGAATGGATCCAGCTACCCGGTAATGGACTTCACGGGGGTGTATCGTGCGGACAAGCAGCCATGTATCTTGGTGCTGCTGCGGAATGTGCAACGATGTGCTACCTCGATAGGGTAGATTGATATAAATCACAGATATCATCAATAAAAATGGGGTTGAAAATTCAATAGCAAGACTTTAAAAACAATTCAAGATATGACAATCTCCTACTGGTTCCTATTCCTTCCATGCCTCATAGCCGTCACCGCATTACTTCTCAAACCCGGTGATCAATGACGAGCTTCTCACGGCTCACTTTCCCATTCCAAACATCACGAATACCTTGAAGTCCCTCCTCCACTCCCTTCAAAATCCTGACTCTCGGCGCCTCCCAATACTGTTCATGATTCTCAGCCAACCAGTGAAAGCCCTGTTCCATGCGGTTCTGCCACTCGATGATCCTATTATCCTCCCTCTTTCTCTCCTCATCGTTTCGATCTTGAGCTTCAACCCCAAAGTCAACTTGCTCAACAACCCTGACACTCAGAGCAAACTTCCACGTCGGGTCCTTCTTTACAGGAAGACTTGATACCAGCTGGAGTTCTTCTGAGGGTACGTTGGGATCACAGCACTGCCGGGAAAGCCCGGGAGAGCTTTGATCGTATTTATCCTCCAACGCCTTTTCTTCGTCAGGCGTAAGACCCTCAAAGACACCAAGACCAGCGCAAACTGTGTCAAAGACAGTCTTCAGCGACTTCCCAGACTTTTCCAGATATGCACGTATATCCTTCACGACAGTTGCGCTTCGGTAGTCAAAGACCTCATCGGCACCAAGCTTCTTCAAAGCTTCATGGTTCTGAGGTGAAGCTGTCGTGATAATGGGACTGAACCCAGCTGCCTTGGCAATCTGAATAGCAGCCTGACCAACGGTTGCAGCACCGCCCCAGATAAGGATCGGCTCATTCTTCGGATCGTCGCCAGTGATGCCCGCAAGTGGGAAGCCAAAACCGGCCACGTTGAAAAGAGCATCAAGGGACGTTAAACTGCCAACGACAAGCGTCACAGCGGTGATGGGATCAAGATGCGCAGGCCTCTCAAAAGCCTCGAGAGGTTCCGCTAAGAGAAAGCTCTGATGAGCGCCGAGGTAATTAGGTCGATGGTCATAAGGCAGCGATTGGCCAAAGATTGCTTGTCCGACTTTGAAGGGCGATTCGGGCCCAACGTCTCGAACGATGCCGGTGTATTCATAGCCAGCGACGTATCCTGACCACCCCATGTATGAGTGTCGAGTATCAGCTGGGTTGATGGCCGAGTACTGCACTTCTACAAGAGACTGTGCCTTTTGCGGGACGTATGGCTCTTGGATGGTGCGAATTTCATGCTTGCCGTTTGGAAGCATGTAGATAGCTTTATTCGGGCGAGACATATTGGCAAATTGTTTCAAGATAGGAAATAAATTGAGTGTGATAATCCAAAGGTTCACGTTCTTCAGTCAGTGTTATATATTTTGGCATAACGTTGTATAATGGGTCTACATTGACCAATCACTTTCTCGATCGTGATGGTGAAACCAAAAACGTTGACGACCGGAAATTCCGTTCGCATGGGCTCAGCGATAACGTTATGCGTTACAAAACATCTAACCGAAAGGAGTCTCGACAGCGCCTCGAATTGGTGCGAGAAACGTGCTGAATTGCGAAACTGGACTTTCAATTAATAATGCACTCTGTGATAAGGTTATCTAAACGTCGGAGTGTTTACATAAGCATTCTCATTGGTTCAGCAGAAGACCGTCATTCTGTATCGGCATCATCATTGTTCGTCGGGCTAGACTATTCTATTCCATTGTTTCCCCATCATCATCATGCGTAAAGTTGTAAAATTATGTTCTTGTGTTGTTATTCGATGCTTTTCCCGTCAGATTCAATCTCCCCATACATGCCAGATACTGCCCTGTCGGTTTCATCAATCACCTCCCATAAAATACACCGCCTTGATCTACCTGAACCTCACCGATTGTGAAGACCTTCTCCGCTTCGACTGCCCAGGCGGATCAGGCGCTGCGTACGGCGGCATAGGTGCACGAGCAGGTTCTTCATCCTGTTCATCTTCCGTCTGGACATATGCGAACCGATTCGGTCTCACTTTTTGTTGATCCCCCTCCACAATCTTCCTCGCTGGTGGTCGAACGTCACTTTGACCGGTCGTTGACTGAGCCCGTCTCCTATCCTGCGAGGCAGCACTTTGCGTTAAGCTAATTCTTGTACGGGCAGGTCTGACTTCTTGTCTGAACTGCGAGTAAACCTCGTCGTCGTCATCTGGGTAGGGTAGCCTGGTAGGAACTCGTCGGGCCCGCCCTTGGTTAGATGGTTGTGTATCTTGTGGTGGTCTGACGACAGATGAAAGAGTCTGGCGACGACGTGGCGTCGCTCGACTCAACGTAGGCGATGCCGGCTCGCGTACCGATGAACCTGAGGCGACAGAAGGCTGGCCCCTAAGAACAAGTGGCCTCAACCTGCTCTCGTGACCCTCCTGCAAGCGCTGTGGAACAGGCTCGTCCTCCAATCCGTTCTCAAGCTGAAGGTACTCAATGATGGTATCGAGCTTTGACTCAATCTCCCGTGCGTCACGCTGGCTCACTAGCCCCATTTTTTTGTCGCCCGGTCCTATGCTTCCTTGGAAAAGATCCATCACCTGTCTCGAAGACCGTCCTAAGGAATCTTGGTATTCTGGCCTTTGCCGATCTTCGAGCAGCCGATAAATGATACTTGTGAGTTGACGAGACCTTTCTCTCTCTATGTTGAGAGACCTTGTGTCATCGTTGGTATACTGGCTCGTCACTGATGGGCTTCTTCGTGGACGGCCTTGGATCCTCCCTGGTTCTGATTGTATGTCCGCCTGGTACACCTGACGTTGGAGGTTTCTTAGTTCGGCCATGATGTCTTGCAAGGTAAACCTATCTTCTGACGAAGCTCTCTCCCTTGTGGGTATAGACGGTCGCCTCTGTCGCGGTCTTTGATGTGCCCCATCCCTTCGAAGGCTTCTCAGGTTAGGCTCGGTCTGTGGTTTCGGTTGTCGCAAGGGTTTCGGCCGAACGGGAGCTCTTTTAGACTCCCTCGTTGGGTACTCTGGGTATGGTGGGGCTTGTTCTTCATACCCGTAAGAATCGTTGGGACCGTATCCTGGGTCGGAGTATCCTGAAGGCGGAACATCGTATCCTGGTGAAGAAAAGTATTGGGGGTTCTGAGCACTTGCTCGCGGGGCAGAGAAATACCCTCCCCCTCCGGGATATGTATACGGACTTGGATAGCCAGAGGGCGGTGGTAGGTTTGGAGATGGATAGTAAGATGGGTTCGTGTTAGTTTGGTATGCACCCGGTGGAGGAGGAAATGTGTTGGGGTCGACGCCGAAGCGCATGGCCTGCCTCATTACCGGATCGCCCGCTGCTTGTGAAGCAGCCTCGTTGGTGTGTGATCGATAATGTGTAGGCTGTTTATGCCGAAGCTTATGTCCACGACTTGATGATTTGGGTTGCTTGGCTTCTTTCTTGCTTGAAGAGGTAGTCTTTTCCTCCTCGTCATGTGGACTCGCTTCTGGCTGATGACCCTCTGCGTCATCTGATGGCGGGGGTGTCGACACCATCGTGATTAGACCAATCACGTCAAAGGTAAATCGGAATGAGAAAGGGATCGAGTAGATCTGTAATAAACGATTAAGAACGTTTGGAGATTGAGTATTAAATTGAGGATCCGCGAGCCTATCTTGATCTGGGCCGAAAATCCACAAGTTAAACCTGATGAGGCTCTGCTTAGGTTGCCTCTTTTTCGTTAGGTCGCAAATGACTGACGTGGACGAAGAATGCCTTACCAACCGAATGCATCTGCTATTGGGCTGTTCACTCCCGCTGTCAACACTGAATTTTCATTGCCCGTGTTGCGTTCCGCTGCAGAAGTACAACCTTGAGCGACGAATCTCCAGCAACATCATTGGTGGCGTGATATCTTCATTGCACACTAAAACCGGAAAAGGGCGAGTTGGTTGCAACCGAAAATTCCAGCGTGATCATTTGCATGACTAAGTCAGGTTACTGTGAGGGATAAAGTTGAGCGAGCGACCAACAAGTGTTAGGTGCGTTTTGCTATGGAAAGCGACTGCGAGAAAGGCGCTACAGATTCTCTGGCTGATCCCAATACTTATTGCAAAAACGATGAACATGTTTGAGGAACGAGGCTGCCGCGAACCCCGGGATTGAGGCCATCAAGATGTCGAAATGGGCAGATGCTGACCACCTTTTCTGCACGTCGTACATGAATCGCCAATCGCGCGGCCCCATCCGCTGCATGTGCATGTACCATTCTGCGGCCAGACCAATTCGACAGGCGGAGAGTGACTTTGGAGGCAGAGATAAGAGGAGCAATATTGATCCTGTCCCGATGATGATGAAATCTCTGTAGGACTTGTATCCTTTCATGGTACACGTAGTTATCCTTGGACAAGTGAACCTTCGAAATCTTGCACACTGCTAACAAAGTAAGAAGCCGATACCGATATAACATCTAATACATATGATAGATGAGAGAGAGACCCGCAGCCAGAATCTTGAGGATTGCAGTGGCCATGTAACCAACAGGCCACCATGACATGCTTCCAAGGAAATCTGGCAGAGCCTTAAATACCTGCGACTAATTGTTCGTTAACGAGACGTGCTCTTTCGCAAGCTAATTTGGCTGTCTCCGTAGGATAGTACCTGGAAAGCCGTGACTTTAGCTATACCCGAGTTGGTATTCTATGATGTAGGTACTGAAATCCCAGTTCACTGTAATTCATGACACGGAAAACACGGCGAATGGCAGACTGCCTTGTCGGCCAATAGGATTATTGCCAACGGCTCAATCGTCTTGTCTTCTTCGGCCGACCTTTATGCCACTGACTGGAAAAGTGACATGCGATTCACAATCAGCGAACAAACAAGCTTACGTAAAATGCCGAGCTAGCGGTTAAGGCCATATATCCGAAGTCCGGTCCGAAACGGGTCCCAACCAACCAATTGTTATCTCCGTGCGACGATTCCTCTTCAGCTCCGTCTTACTCGAGGGAGAATTTGTGAATCCTTCAATCACTTACCCGCCTACGGCCGAAAGAGAAGCACAAAACCCACCTGGTAATTCTATCACTAAATTCGCCATGGACAGAGCTTCGCCTCGGCAGGGCGCGGCTCAACCGTATCGGCGGAGACGTCCGGCACTCGCGTGCCACGAATGCCGGCGCCGCAAGATCAAATGTGACCAAAGAAGTCCGTGTGCTCACTGTACTCGGAATAACGTCGACTGCATCTATCAGCCCTACCGCGATAGCTCGCCCTCTGTTCTCGTCCGAGGCTCACGGGCGAGGGACAGGGTAGCGACACAGCCATCAAGAGCAAGCCTAGCACCGTTGGATACGGCGACTGCCACAGAAGGAAGTCGTCCAGCTGAACCCACTATTGAAGTATCACGTCACGATACTATCCACACCCCTCATGACCCGGATGTGGCACCACCTCATTCAGCGAGAGCAACGATAGCAGCGGGGCAAGGACTTCCAACACCAGCTTCGAGTATCCCCAGGCGCGGCAATGATCACAACACCAACAAGAGCCATAACGATAACGTCCAGGATCTTCTGTACAAGGTGTTGCAGAGACTAGACGATGCTGCCGGACATCAGAGTCAAGGAGGAGGCCAAAGCACCAGGGTCCCCTCGCCACCATCTATCATTGGTAGAAACGAGCACCAAGATGAACCAGCGCAAAGGTCCCAGGATTGGGAAGCCGTACTTAACAAGTCTAGGGATATGGGTAGAGGCAGCTGGGCCGAGATCACAAAGGAGTTCCACTACATTCTTGCCTGCTGGGTCGAGATAATGGGCAAGTCCAGCAGCAGCCATGCATTCCATGACCCTGGCGTAGCATCCGTTGTCGAACAAGCAGGCGAATTCCTTGCCAAGTGTAAGACCATGGCCAAGACCATAAAACTCAGTCGTCCCACGAGGGGTCTCTCGTCATCCACTGATTTCCTTGTTCCTCCTCCCCGTGAAACATGTGATGTTATGGTCGATCTGTACTTCAAGTCATTCGAGTCTTCCCACCGCATCCTTCATCGACCTACTTTCATGGCTGAGTACAGCAGGTACTGGGACAACCCCGAGTCTGTCACTGATTCTCTGCGTTTGACCGTTCTCCTCGTCATTGCCACTGGTTCAAGCCTCTTCAGCCATGAAACTCCAGAGGAAGCACTTCAGAATGCGGAGCTGGTGCATCACTGGATCTATGCTTCTGAGACGTGGCTCGCCGGACCACTGGAGAAAGATCGTGTAGATGTTGCTGGTTTGCAAATCTACTGCCTGACGCTGTTGGCCCGGCAGATATTCTCCATTGGCGGCGATACGGTCTGGATGTCGACGGGTTCGCTTGTCCACCGCGCAATGCAGATCGGTCTGCACCGTGACCCTTCACGCCTCGGCAGATCTATGCCACTGCTTCAAGCCGAGATTCGTCGCAGGCTTTGGGCTACAATCCTTGAGCTAGTCATACAAGCTTCGTTGGACTCTAGAATGCCAGCGAGGATATCCTTGGACGAGTTTGACACGCAGCAACCCTCCAACCTCGATGATGAAGAGATGGATGAGTCGACCACAGCTATTCCATCTCATCCCCCTGGCCACTTGACCTCAACTTCCATACAACTTGCACTACTGTCGTCTTTCCCTGTCCGCCTTCGCATCATCCATGTCCTCAACAAACCCGATGACGAGGCCTCGTACCAAGATATTCTCACCCTAAGTTCAGAGCTCACAAACGCTCTACACAACTGTTTGATGAAGCCAGGACAAGGCTCGACTCCATTCCACCGAAACCTCCTTGACTACTTGGTCCGTCGTTTCATGATCCCGCTGCACTTCTTCTTCAGCAACCGAGCCCGCACCAACCCTATCTACTATTACTCGCTCAAGCTGAGTCTCGATGCCGCCACAGCCCTCATGTCGCCGGAGCCCGACGCTAGCTTTTCACGGTTGATGGCATCAGGCGGCGGGTCATTCCGGGAAGGCATCCGAGTCGCCAGTATGGCGGTTGGTCTTGAACTTCTTATCACCGCGCAGGCCCAGCGTCTTGACGGCACGCTTCACAGAGCCAGCCAGTACCGCCAGCTTTTGAAACAATCTATCCGCGATATGATCGCACTGTCGGAGGAGCGCATCCGCCAAGGAGAGACGAATGTGAAAGGCCATATGTTCCTCAGCATGATTCTTGGCCAGGCTGAGGCTATTGAGACGGAGTTGTCTATTCCGTTGAAAATTGCGCAGAGTGCGAGAGATAGTTTGGAATTCAGTTTTAATATGCTGAAGGCGAGAGCGGACAAGACGTCGTCAGTTTCGATTGCGGATGCTAATATCCCTGTTGGTGGAATGGATCCCGGGGAGCAGGCATTGAACGATTATGGCATGGACCTGGACTTGGACTGGGAGTCATTCTTGCCTGATGGAAACTTTCTAATGGGGTAGCTGGGCCATCCGTTGAAGCGAGTCAGGGTATAGGCTTGTGCTTGTTGTCGCCTGTTCAAGAATAAGAATAAAGTTACGCTGTTGCCGGCCTATGAGGACAATCATTTTTGATGCGGGCCTGTTCATTTACTTTGAGTGTCATTGAGGCCGATCATCACAAAATAAGTCTCGTATTCTCTATCCGTAATAGTTGCCCGTTATGTGCTGGCCGGAGGCAAGTCACGGTGAAGCGATAAGAGTGGAATAAATCCTCAGCAAGCCGATCACCATGAGGCCATTGAGGGTCAAAATACAAAGGATAAGATTGAGCAGGGTGTTCTGGTAAACTAATACTAACAATGTTTAGATAAACAGGCAGAGAATGTAAATGTTAATGTTCCTGTAGAGCTTTTGTCCATCATCAACAAGATGAGTGCCAGGGCCCAAGTGCGCACAGTATCGTCGAAGTATACAGACCTTGCGTAAATTGTTCGTCTCGGACCTACTTCTTCTTTCCCTTGGGGATCCTCACCAGCCAGTACAACCCCAGCGCTCCTACAATGTTGAAGACCACATATATCCACAGGATGCCAAAGTTTCGCCACCTCTTTTCGTAACTGGAGTTGACCGCTTCGAGATAGACATTGGTCTCCTTGATCTGGCAATAGTTGCAAGTCTCGGTCGACAGCGAATCCAGAAGATATCCGCCAGCTTGAGAGATATAATCGCCCATGTACTTGCCACATGTCTGACCCTCCGGCGGGTGGAAGAAGGTGAACTCATTGCTGGCGCATGTCACGTTGACGTTAGCCAGTCCTGTTGACAAGGTGGCCGAGATAAAGTACGTCAGAGGCGAAGCATAATACATAAACTTCCAGAAGCCGGGCATTTCATCCGGGGATGCCAACACACCGCAAAAGAAGAAAGCCAGGAAGAACAAAAGACTCGAAGTATTGGAGCCTTCCTCTGTGCCAGGACTGAATGAGACGCAAAGGTGTGCAAAGGTAGAAACCCAGAGGAAGAAGACCCAGAATAATAGTAACATCAGTATAGCCCTCTCATGAGATTGACCGGCTTCTTGAGCGTTGGAGTAGAAACCAACGGGGAAATAGAATGCAGTCCACATGAGGAGAGAAGCCAGCGTATACCATGGTAGCTCTGACACGATCTGCGCAAGCATGAAGACCTTCCAGCTATACACCTTGGCTGGCCTCTCGCGGACTTCATATAGTGAGCGCTGCGTGATGAACTGCGGCATCTGCTGGTTGACCAGCTGCGTCACGATACTGGTCATCTCGAAGATGGCAAACATTTGGTTCTGCAGCCCACGGATACTCAGAGGTGAGTCGATGAAGACAAGGCCGATGAAGAGACTGGAGGCTATGCAGAGAAGAAGCTTGGAGTAGATGTATGCGGGTGACCGCCATGTCTGCTGGAAGACACGCTTCGTCACTACTAGGAACTGGTACCATAGTGGTGCCGCAAACTCGTTGTATGAAGCTGGGTCGGGTGTTCTTTCGGAGGGGCTGTGACATTCGCCGTCGGATCGGAGACGAGTTAATTCTTGCTGGACGTGGTCATACTCGGGACTTGAACGCCAGACGCGGTGCCAGTCAATGTCTGAACGGCTACCAGGGGCGGCGCCAATGGCCTCGAGCATCCATTCAGCTGGGTTTGCGCCGGGAGGGTACGGAATGGCCCCGTTTCTCTCAAAATATCCAATCATAGTATTGGCATTATCGCCAACGTCGCCTTTAGCAAAGTTCTATTAGCCACCTCTCGTCCAGTAGAATAATGCAATTATTCACTTACCGAAATACGCCGTCTTGCCCCCTTCACTGAGCAGCAAGATACGATCAAACCGCTCAAACAGCACAGCCGAAGGTTGGTGGATAGTGCAGAGGATCGACTGCCCTGCTTTTGACAGTTTATCTAGCAAGCTCAGGATAGCCCAGCTGGTCTGGGAGTCAAGGCCTGACGTAGGTTCATCAACGAAAAGCAGGACAGGAGGTTTGGCAGCCAGTTCGACCCCAAGAGTCAAGCGCTTCCGTTGCTCAACGTTAAGACCCTCTCCCAACACCCCAACTACGACGTCAGCCCATTCTTGCATATCGAGGAGTTCAATGACACTGTTGACGTAGTCGAGCTTTCCCGCGTCGGGGATATGATCGGGCTGTCGAAGGAGGGCGGAGAAGTTCAAAGCCTAAGGAGATGTTAAGATATGAGATCTGGAAGAGACATGGCAGTTACCTCTCGGACAGTACTCGTTTCAAGGTGCAAGTCCTGTTGCTGTGCGTAGCCAGTGTTGCGCTGAAAGCTCTCATCGCGGAGTTTCCCATCCACCAGCATCTCACCAGTCAAGACGCCAACACCACCACGGCGATCAGCCAGACAATCAAGCAATGTCGTCTTTCCAGCCCCTGAAACTCCCATCAGTGCCGTCAGCGTACCGGGCTTGACCCAGCCGTCGATGTTGTCGAGAATGCGCCGGGTCTCCTTCTTGATTTTGATGTCATAGCAGACATTCTTCCAGTGAAAGACACTCGTAGATCCTTGGAAGCCCTTCTCAGTACTAAAGCCGGACATGTCGCGTGGATGGTTCAGTACCGGAGCAACTTGTCCAGAGGCCGGGCTCTCAAGGTCGTGGTTGGATTGCAGCTTTGGCACGTAACCTCGGCGGAATATCATGACCTCGCCGTTGGACTTCTTAGCTGTGACATAGTCACTCGCCACAAAGTAGACGATGTGGTTGAAGACGACCATAGCAATGATGATGCCCACGTTGCGCCATTTGTGGTCAGCGAAGTAGTTGTATGCCGAGTTGATATAGGCGTCCCCATTGACAGACAACTGGCCAGGAACTGCGCCGATTGCATCGCAAGCCACATTCTCTGTGCCTGGAGTACCGTAGCTTGGAATAAAAGAAGAACAGGTAAAGTTGCGGCCGCTGTACTCATTAGCCATGAGAGACTCGTAGCCATAAGCCACTGGGTTCAGGTAGTTAATCCACCTGCACCATGCGGGCATATAGTCGATAGGGACAACGAAGCCGGTGACAATGAGCAATGCGAGCATCATGATGGAGGCGGGTACCATGGCTTGTGACTCTGTGCGTGATACAGCGCCACTAGAGATTCAGTCAGTGATTGGTCTGTGATGAGTCGCACTGGAGATAACCCACATGAACCGAAAGATGCCTGACATGGAGAAGATGACAAGAATGACTACCATTAGATAGAAGAAGAAGTTGCCCGGATGTCGATTCAGATTTGTCATGAAGTAGAAGACAAGGTTGAAGCCAATAGCCGATGTGATCTTCATGGGTAGGTCAACCAGCACGGCAGCGTATGCTTCAGCTGATGGGCGATAAAACGCATAGCGGGCCTGCTTCTCCACGATAGGTCTCTCAGCATACAGAGTCATGACTTCGAGAATCGACGCAAAGGCATTGAAGAGAATCGCCATGAAAAGAACAACTGCTCGGCCGCGGAAACTGTTTGTGTTATCTTGTAGGTTGTAGAACAGAGACGCAGTGATGAGCGCCATGACAGCATTGGCGACCATGGTGAAGACCGCTGGCCCCGGGTCTGCCCAGAAGCGTCGCCAGCCGCGCCACATACAAAGCTGCACCTGCTGTGAATACGTCAGGATAAATGGAGAGCTAGGTCGTTGGCCTCGTGCTTGGTGAGCACGCTTCAGATCTAGATACTTCTTGGAGTCCTCGCCGCCAATGACATGGCAGGACTTGTACTCCTCAATCTCCACACACAAGGCACTGTACTCCTTACTCGAGCGCCAAGCCGCTGCGAACTCGTCCGGTGTGCGCGGGGGATTAAAACCAGGCCGTGCGGTGCGCTCAGCGGGAAACGTCATAGAAGTGAGGAAGTCGGGAGTGGTCTGACGGGCAGGACACTCGAAGCCGAGGTTGACAAAGTAGGCCTTTGCCTCAGAAGCTGGACCGAAGAATATCTGCTGGCCCTCGTAGAGGACCATGGTCTTGTCGAAGAGATCGTAGGCGGTCTGAGGGGCCTGATACATCGACACGACACATGCTTGGCCAAAGAGCTGGGACTGGAGACGGAGCGTCTTGCAAAATTCAACGGCATTGGCTGCATCCAAACCACGCGTCGAGCTTAGACAAGTTAGCGGGATTGATGAACAAGACTGGCTTGTGTATGACTTACTTGTCCCAGCATTGGAAGGGTGCATTGGACAATGTGGCCTCGGCGATGCTGACACGCTTCCGTTCTCCACCAGAGACACCACGGACAAAGTCATTTCCTACTTTGGTGTTGCTGGTGTGACTGATGCCGTACATGGCCATCACGACATCTCTAAGATGGTCGCAGTACCTGTATCTGTGTTTAGCATCGTCTCAGACGCAACACTACAGGTGGAAATAACTCACTGGGTACGGTTGACTCCCTCTGGAAGCTCCCGCTGGCAACGCGCACGGGCAGCAAACGTCAGAGTCTCGTTGACCGTCAACATAGGGAAATGGACATCCTGCTCAGCAGTGTATATGACATCTCCTCTGTGCGCAGAGTGCATATCCCCATCCGAGATTCCTTGATAGTTGAGGTACGAGTTCTCATCCAAGTAGATATCGCTACGGTCTCCCGAGATCGTCTTGAGAAAGGTCGAGCACCCAGAGCCAGGAGGCCCAAGAACAGCGCACATCTCCCCGGCGCGGATAATGCCGTTGAACTGGTTCAAGATATCGACCCGCTTGCGGCCCCAAGAGCTAGACCCTGACAAAAGACGCCTCACAGCCATGCTCGGCGCGGCAAGCCAGATGTTAGCCATGGTCTTTTGAAAGTCGGCTCGTGTGCCGTAGCCAAAGACATTGACGTCTTGGAAGCACAGCCCGACCTGGCGGAAGCCCTGGCCCTGCTCTGCTGCTACCCGGGCAAGGTTGGTAGCCCAGGCGTGAGCATTGAAGTTATCGCCGGATTGGTTGAGCGGAGAGTCGGGGTCGTTGCTTCCAAACAAGGGTTTGCTTCTGAGGTCATCGAGACTGTCTCGTGAGAAATTGCGAGCGAGTTGCTTGACGTGGGAGTTCTGCAGGTCAGAAGCGGGCTGGGTTTCTCTCTCGGTATCGCTGCTGAGGCGTTTCGATGGCGGCCGTTCGTCGCCATTGATGGTAGTTGAGCCCATATCTGGCCCAGTAGCCATGATCGTATTCGTTCAGTCCTTTTTCGTGTCGTTAGGATTTATATCCGAGGTGTTGCTACAGTGAAACCAACCACAATAGATGGAAGGATGGACGAGTCTTGATATACCCGACACAAGTAACGTGATGCCCCTGACGACGAGACCCCAAAAGCAGTTCAATCTCGGCCATTTACTCAATCTCAGAGATTTCGGCCGAGATCCAAATGTGCTGGTCAGTCCAATTGTCCCGAGTCGTCATTATCTCCGTCTACCAACCCAACTTCGGCCGAAACAGCCCTACGCATAACGGTGGGTCCGCCCTCCACACGGAGATGACAGGTACGTACAGAATCTGACAGCAGAATTTCTCCAGCTCCCAACTCAGGATGAGCCTTCGGGCGAGCTTGCTGTCTCGAAAGGAATAATTATTTTGGCAGGCGAGATCCTCAATCTAGCTGTTGGGTTTCCGATGCGGAATATTATTTCCGCGTTACAGCATGTTACATAGTCATATTATCGTCACCGCCCTCATTACCAACCAGATCGATCCGAAACGTCAGTCCATACAGATTTTAGGGCTTTTAGTGAAATCTTTCGCTAACCTTGGTCTTCTCAATAGTAGGATCCGTTATCAAAGTACTCGACATGAGCACTTCCAAACAGTCTGAACCCGAACCCTCGAATCGCGGGAGCGGTACCTTGAAGCATAGCTTGCCATTCTTCATTTCAGAAGGACGAGTAAGTTTACGTCGACCCTATAAATCATCGGCCAAGTCTTGGGGTGGCTTCTTTGGTCGGAGAATGACCAGTAAGCCTGAAGGAATCACCGAATCTGTAACGTTTCCCCTTTACACTAGATACTCCTGAGATTTCGATGGGCTCTAGTCGCCAGTAGCATGGCTTGTCTGTGCTGCTGATGGATAGAAGGAAGACTCCTTGAGCATTGCAGTATCTATACACATTTCAAGTGGCTAACCATTAAAATGACATTATATTGGGTAATTGTATTTCCCGTTCTCCGTTCTTCAATAATCTTAATCAAGTATGCATCTCCGGCTGACGGCCTGGAGGCTTGTTATTGGTCGGCAATCAGAATGGTCATGCGGCCAACTAACTAAGCGCTACGCCTTTGCAAATACGCTCCTAATTGAGTATCGCCATGCAGCCGTGAGTAACAGTAAGCTTTAGTAACCGGCGACCATTTGTAGCACAACGTGAGAATAATTGGTCAATAGAATTTGTAGCATGTTGCTTCTCCCCATTCTCGGGTCCCGCTTCTTGGCCTAAATTCTTACTCATCTGGCGATATCCTCTCTCGGCTGCTGCTGAGTGAGACTACCCCAGCTGAGGATTCTAGGCAAAGATGTATAAGTTCAACAGAGTCTTGGCTCTATCCTGGGCAGAATATGTCTTATAGATACAGTTGTTCAAAATGCGAACTTTTCATACACCTCTTACAATTATTGAGACGCTCTCCAAGTCTCGTGGAGATGCTGCGGCAATAAGGTATCTGTTGCCAGAATCGTCCACCGAGTACAAGACGATTACTTATGCGGAGTACTGCAACGATGTCACGAATGCAGCAAAGACCTGGCTATCTGTGCTATCTCAGGCTGGTATCGCGAAAGGTGTTGTAGTAGGAATCTGGTAGGTCCTCTGTCTACGCAGCCACGCCTATCTGACATTTCCCAGGATGAGAGGGTTGTCATACCAGGATCTTTTACACTACTTATCTCTTCAAAGAGCTGGCTTCATCCCGCAGCTCTTCTCACTTCGCATGACGAATCCTTCAGTTGTCTATGAGCTCCTCACCAAAAGCAACGCCGCAGGCTTGATCTATGATGCAAGCTGCGAGTCCTTGGTGGCCGACTGCCCTCTTCCAACCTTTCCAAGCAGTGACACTTTGGATAGAGATGTACCGCAGAATGTTGAGCTTGAAAAGTTGACTACTGCTTTGAACGGCGATCAAGTCTCGGTCATCTTCCATACTTCGGGTTCAACTTCGGGAATGCCAAAACTGGTTCCAGCTACTGTCAAATGGATGGACTGCTTGATTCGCAAGAACAAGCCATATACTCATAATGGGCCACAGCCTGTGTACTCCCTCATGTCAGTTTTTCGCAACTCATCCTGATCTCAGACTGACCCTTTACAGGGGCTCTCATGCCCATGTAGGCAACACCATCAATCTGGCAGAAGCACTAGCAAACGGAGGCTGCTTGATTCCACCCAAGAGCATTCCATATCCTACTTCCGAGCTACGGAGTATGATTACCCATGGTGGTCTGACGATTCTCTACATATTCCCAGTTCTTCTCTCCGTCGCTATCCGGGAAGCACGCACCGATGCCGTCCTACTTGAGCAACTTCGGAGTTTGCATCACATCTTTCACGCAGGGCAAGTTCTGGAGGCGTCGGACCGAGCTTGGGCTCATCAGCAAGGGCTGAAGCTTGTAGATACCTACGGCTCCACCGAGATCGGACTGTCGATGCGCGCATCTGCCAGCTCTCAACATCTCACTCCATTTCCAGAGTCCGGCTGCGAATTCATCCCTCTAGGCGGTGGCTCATCTTTATCGGATCAACTTCTTGAGCTTGTCATCCCCGCTGATGCGGACGACTGTCCTCATCCGTCGCTCAGGAATAAGGAAGATGGCAAATTCCATACTGGTGACCTATTCCAGAGAGTCGACATGGATCAGTATGTATACAAAGGTCGCGTCGATGATAGGATCAAGATGCAGCTGTCGCTTGTCTGTGATGCGGGTTCACTTGAAGCTGAAGCAATGCAAGTCTGTGAGGCTGATCTGATTTCCGCTGTGTCTGTCATCGGATACGGACGTCCGAGTCCAGCAATTATTGTTGAGCCCAAGAGCGACGACATACTACAGTCGGACAATAGTACTTTGTCAAAGTTCAAGGAAGAAATACTGCACAGGATATCGCCGTTTCACGCGCGCAAGTATGTCCATGAACGAATCGACGATCCGCGCCTGGTCTTTGTTGTACCGCAAGGAAGATTACCCAGAACAGCAAAGGGGAGCATTATTAGAAAGGCGGTGGAAGATATGTTTTCTGATGAACTAGACAAGAGCTTTGAGGCTATTTCATCTGTGTAGCATTGCCGTAGTGGAGATAGCTGACGATCGAGGAATTGCAGGCAATGGAAGCGGAGAGGAACGTACAAAAGTCGGATTATTTTTAATGACTGCACAGACAATAATCAAAATGAGCAGTGCATATTTATGACGGCTCTTGTCTCACTGCATGATCTTTCTGCGAGGATGGTTGCTGTAAGATGTACGTCATTGACTCAGTGGAGTGGTGATTCATAGCTTCCTACGCCGCCACTATATGAGAAGAACTCAACAGCGCAAATTCGGTAGTGACCTTTCTTTTCATTAACAACCCAGATGAAAACTTTAAATCTCACCGCAGGAAAAAGGATATCTACAGGGTTATTATACCGCAGTTCCAGACCATCTTCAACAAGAATAGCGTTTGTTCATCATAGCAAAAACAGCATCTTCTCCAGAAGAACTCAGATCAGCACCATGTCTTCCATCGTAGACAGCGTCAAGGTATTTCCCCATATTCCCTTATTAACAGCCAGTAATTGACTTGTTAGAACACCATCGCCGAGAACTTTGGCGGTTCAGCCGAAAAGCTCGCAACCCACCAATTCTCCCTCTCCGAAACCCCGGATCTCACCAACAAAGTCGCCGTCGTCACCGGCGGCAGCGAAGGTATTGGCTACGGCGTGACGCACACTCTTCTCTCCCATAACATCAGCAAGCTCTTCATCCTCTCCATGTCCGAAGAAGTCGTCAACGGCGCCAAAAAGTCCGTCGCTGAAGAACTCGGCCAAGAGAAAGCTGATCGCACTGAGTGGATCCAGTGCGATCTGAGCGACTGGTCTGAGGTGAAGAAGGCAGCTGAGCAGATCCAGAAATCTACTGATCGCTTAGATATTCTTGTTAATAATGCTGGGAGGGGAATCATGACGTATCAGCTTTCGAAGTATGGTGTTGATCAGCATATGGCTTTGAACCACTTCGGTCATGTCCTTCTGACTTCGTACTTGCTCGAGCTTTTGAAGAAGACGGCTGATGAGCATGGGACTGTGAGGATTGTTAACCTTGGTTCTAATGCTCACCAAGGTGCGCCTAGCGACGTCAAGTTTGAGAGTCTGGATGAGCTGAACCAGGATCTTGGGCCGAACCCTCAGTATGGACGATCAAAGCTGGCTGCTATCCTGTACAGTCGGTATCTGGATCGTCATCTCAGCAAGGCTGGACACCCCAAGATATTGGTGAATGCTACGCACCCTGGATTCGTGAGCACCAGACAGAGCGTTGAACTTATCCATGAAGCGTGAGCATACTTCCACTCTTTCTTTTAATCCTCACTGACATATACAAGGTATCCTCTTGCCGGATACGCCATGTCGATAGGCATGGAGCCCTTCAAGAAAGATCAATTCCAGGGTGCTACTAGCTCGGTGTTTGCTGCGACTATCACTGACAAATCGGGACAGTATATCTGTCCTCCTGCTGTGCCGGAGTCGGGTAATGAGCTCTCGCAGAATGAGCAGCTTGGTGAGCAGTTAATGGAGTTGACGAGGCAGGTCATTAGCGACAAGTTTGAGAGTTTTGATGATCGGAAGTTTTATTAGACTTTTACCATAGGCGACTTATAATACTTGTGCCGCGTGAGATCAATTAAAAATACAATATTGTATTCTTGCTTCTTGACTGTCTAACAAGTGCGTGTTGACATAGGGATTTGCATTCATTTGCAATGGCTTGCGTATTTACCAGTGCAATCTTGCCAATTTTCTTAACTAGTGTTTGTGTTTATGCAACTTACATGCCTCAAATTGCGCTGAAACACAAACGTAAATAACTGGTATTCCTCTTTTATATAGAAATTCTCAGTATGTGTGCGCGCTTTTAAGTATGGACGAATGATTCTGGGATGCTCTGTCTATTCCGTACCCTAGAGTGCTTTTACATGGTGAAACTTTCGCTTGGACGCGTATCACTAACATACTTCCAAATTGTGAACAAAATGATCATCGATCTTGAATAGCACGGTCCTATAGTCTAGTGGTCATGACGTTGGATTTTGATCACCCTCAAAGTCTTCCAAAGACCCCGGTTCGAACCCGGGTAGGACCTCATTTTTTCTCCTCCATCATCTCGCGTCACTCTTTTTGCCCAAGCCCACTCCCTCCTTATTGAGTGCCCCTATCACGTTGTCAAAACCTCAATGACGCGTCGGCATCTCGGTAACATCATCAAGGGTCCTAACCCCAGCTTTTTTGCAAGTCATCAAGTGGACCCGAGCTGGAGAAGCGGCACCAACCAGCAGCTCAGCCATCAACGCCATGCTTATAGCAGCCTAGTCTCACGTCACCAGACCATTCACCCCTTCTCCGCATCTCCCTCATTGGCTCCATGTTCTCTTCACTCCTGAAAAACAGCATCACCAAGTTCCTCGCGCTCAATGTCATCGACACGATGGTCCTCGGCATGGGCTGGCATAAGCCTGACAACTTTGCCGGTTCGTCGAGTCGCGCCATCACCATTGGCTTGTTTGTTGCGTCGGGGGGGCTATTGTTTGGCTATGATCTGGGGTGAGTCTTGTAAAAATGTCTCGTTGGTTTTTTGGATTTCTGCGGCGCGGTGAGCATGATCATGTATGTCTCTGCATGCAGCGTTATCAATCTCTCTGCTCTATTGTCTTCTATCGCCTGGTAAATGTTGCGCTGCGCGTTGGGTACAGTTGTCGCGAGATGGCCTCAAATGTCTCTCCTTATCGACATTGATCGGCAACACTAGACTATGGCCCTAACTAACGTCATCTCACCCATAGCGTCATCAATGGCATCCTCGCCATGTCTGTCTTCAAAGACCACTTCAGCACCAACCAATCCTGCAGAGATGCCGAAGGACACATCGATCTCTGCCCCCAAGATTCATCCATCATCGTCGCCATTCTTAGCGGTGGGGCCGTCATCGGCGCTCTAGTCGCGGCTCCATCCGGTGACAGCATCGGGCGGCGGAAGACATTGCTCGCAGCTGTCACCACTTTTTGTATCGGAGCCATCTTCCAAATATGCGCCCGAGCAACACCAATGCTATTAGTCGGGAGGTACGTTATTTATCAGTGATACACTGTGTGTGATTGGCGTTGATGAGAAAAGGTTACTTGCTGGCGTTGCAGTCGGAGCTATTTCCGTTCTCGTCCCTCTTTATCAGTCCGAGACTGCACCGAAATGGATACGTGGGACCATCATATGCGCGTACCAGTTCTCCATCACGGTGGGGATATTAATTGCGACTACTATCAACGTCGGCACGTCGAATATCGACAGCGATGCCGCATATCGAATACCACTTGGCCTCCAACTCGTACCCGGCCTCATCCTGGCCGCTGGTATTCTCTATCTCCCCGAGACTCCTCGTTTTCTCGTCAAGAAAGGACGGTTAGTAGAGGCAGGGATATCCCTGAGTCGCTTCCGCAGACTGGATATGACGCATCCTGCTCTGGTAGATGAGCTTCAAGAGATTATCGCAAATCATCAGTATGAACTAACACTCGGTCACGATACATACAAGGCTCTCTTCGCGAGAAACTCCTCCCTTGGCCGTCGGACCATGACTGGATGTGGGCTACAGATGCTGCAACAACTAACTGGTATCAACTTCGTTATGTATTACGGTACCACCTTCTTCAGCAATGCCGGGATCAACAAGCCCTTCCTTGCCAACCTAGCCATGATTATCATCAACTGCTTTTGCACAGCGCCTGGAATAATCGTCATAGAATCATGGGGAAGACGCAAGCTCCTCATGGCTGGCGCTCTGGGCATGGGCATTTCTCAGTTGCTGATAGCAGCTGTCTACTCAGCAACTGACGACAACAAGGAAAGGTCTCATGGAGGGGCGTCTAACATTGTCCTTGTCGTCTTTTGTGCCATCAACGTGTTTTTCTACGCGTCATCTTGGGGTCCTGTCGCGTGGGTCGTAACTTCGGAGATCTTTCCACTCAAAGTACGCGCAAAGGCCATGTCAGTATCAACAACAGCAAACTGGCTCTTGAACTTTGGAGTGGCATATGCACCCCCATATATCCTCGGCAGAGGTGCCAACGCATTCGGGCTCAAGATCTTCTTCATCTGGGGATCATGTTGTCTCCTCTCCATTGCTTTTGTATGGCTGATGGTGTATGAGACTAGCAAGATGACACTGGAGCAGATTGACGAGATGTACGAGAGAGTGAGATATGCATGGGAGAGTCCAGGGTTCAACCCTACATGGAGCTTTCAACAGATGCAGACGGCGGGATGGGGGGCGAACGGGCAACCAGAACAACAGGCTGGTGATGGACATTCAACATCGAACGCTAACTTGACAGACGACGAGACTCATGAAACGGCTCCGATAAGGCCGGATAATCCATACGGATCGACGACTCCTATGGGGACTTTGGATTTTAGTTACTAATTAATCTCTGTTTACATTCCTTGCCACCGAATGCAGTCACAATGTGAAACGACCGTTGGCCAAGCTGTGCCAATGCAATAGTGAACTCGACCGAATTCCTGGATGCTTACAGCGATGCAGAATGACCCTGGGAATAAGCAGAATGATTCACATGCCCAACAACAAGTGCTTGAAGTACAATCACCTCGCAAGGCAACCGATGTTTCACAAGAAGTTTCCTTTCGTAAGATTGCGCAGCCTAAAACGGTTGCATAAACCTCCGTTTGACAGCGGAGCGTTCCTCAGAATAATGGGTCATCATCCTATTCTGGCAATCGTCTGTAACTTTCTAGATGCATCGGGACCCTTACGTGTCTCATCGTTCGATTTCTATCAGAACCATATTGAGTTTTCCGTACTCCACCAAGACTGACAAATCTAGTCACATCTCACACGATAGGCTGTCACAAAGTCTAAAGCCGAGCCCGGAGCGTGAGCTTACCACTTCTGAGACAGGTGGCGCCCAACGTAATTCCGGCTCGTCGAGAACAGAAACAAAACTCGTACACCGGCCAATCATCTCCCCAAGACCGCAACCGTCAGTCACATTCCCATTCGGCAGATGAAAGGCCAAACTTACTGTGGCTGAAACCTGAACGATGATCTTCCGATTCTTGGCATTCCATGATGTTTGTGGCTTGGCACCAGAACGGGTATCAGCTCATGGGCTGAATCTAGATGGGGCTTACGGGTGACACTCTCAACACCATCGTGTAGGGCTGGGAGTCTCGGTCTGGGTTATCGGGAGAGCGGCATCATAGCAGCTGTGGACCATTCTAGATGTCGACAGAAGAGGCTGAGGGTTACTCACGGCTTATGCTGAGCTTACAGTTTACAAAAGGGTGATACATATCACTATCGTCACGGTACAGGTTCTAGAACTGGTACTGGACAAGGGAGAGGAATTGACTTGGTGAGTTGGCATTTCTCATAATAGGGTATACCTCGCGCCGCTATCTAAGCTTCTAAGGTAAGCTTCAACATTAGAACGAACTCATAACCATAACGAACCACTCATTCTCCATGACATACGTAACAAATTACCCAACAACGTAATACCATCTAAGATATCCAAAGAAAACTCCGTAGCTTCATCTTCCCCTTGCCTTTAATCCCGTCATCGACACCGAACTCCTGACAGAACTTGCGGATGTATTCGAGAAGACAGGGCGAATTCCTTCAAGCTTCTGTCGACGATCAAACTCCTTAAGAAACGTGTAGACACTCCCGAGAGGCATGTACTCCAGCAGAGGCCGCAATTCGCTGGGGAACATTTCCGCGCCGTGGTCTTTAATGTCCTCGTTGACGCGATTGAGGCGAAGAATCTGCATCCAAGAC
Source organism: Fusarium nisikadoi (assembly GCA_013623555.1). Classification (NCBI taxonomy): domain Eukaryota; kingdom Fungi; phylum Ascomycota; class Sordariomycetes; order Hypocreales; family Nectriaceae; genus Fusarium; species Fusarium nisikadoi. The sequence continues at coordinate 10,071 of JABFFB010000474.1, read as the reverse complement.
ACAATCCCATCACCAACCATGAACGTCGGAAACTGCGCCTGGGCAATATCATCCAGAATCCACGTATTCCGAAAATACGGCCTGTTCAGAAACCCAGAGATGGCTTTGTAGCTGGGTACTTCCGTCGGGTCCGTGATCCCCTCAGGAATGTCGCTGAGATGAGCCACGGGCCCCATCCACTGCAGAATGGGCGCGTAGTTGGCAGGGTTCGCCTCACGGTCACCGGGCTCACCGAAATTCGACGGCATGCACTTATCCCACGCCCTGATAATCTCAATCGCGAGGTCAGACGTCGCGTCCTTGGGTCCCAGCCATCCAACGACCAACTTTGCCTCGCGGTACGCACGAGCCATATGCGCACGCCGCTCGGCCTCTTCTTTCCTGTCGCGCCTGTTGATGCATAATAGATCGATCCAGATCCGTAGCGGTGGTTTGTCACATCTAGAGGCGCCCGGGTCGACGAGCTTTCGGAGGAATGAGCGTAGCCATCCGGGGGGTTTCTTGGTCGGCGACGGTGGCGGGGAGGGCTGCTGTTGTTGCTGCTGTTGTTGATTGCTGATTGTCCTCTCTGTCTCAAGATCGACCCTTGAGGAGGAGGCGTTGTTGATGACGGATTGGGCACGGGGTCCTAGGAAGACGTCGCGGGTGTAGCGGATCGCTTCGGCGAGATCGGACGGGATGGATACTTTTTGGCCGTTGAGCAGAATGGTCTCTGTGTTTGTGATGTCGCCGTAGAGAGCAGAGAGACCAATGAAATCAGACGCATCGCATAGTTTCTCGTGGACCAGACGACACACGATCCGGTCGTTGATGTCGTTATTCGGCGAAGGCTGCAGCTCCAGTATCCTCACTTCACGCGACGCCAGATCTAGCGGCCGGTAGTGAATCGAGGACAGACCATCTGACGGCGGCGCCATTGGTCACTGCTGTCTTAGCGATCGAATTTGAGTGGGTTCGTGTGTTTGTTGGTTGGTCTAGCCTTGTCCCTCTCATCTGCAGGATATGATGCAAGGAGGGAGGGGCTGTGTACGGTCGATATGATGATGTATGGCTTGTAGTCAAGAAGGGAGGGGCCCAGAAAGTGGGAGAAACAAGGTACTTGTTCTAATCGACAATCACCAACTGGTTTGTGCGTTTTTTCCCTTTCTAGCAGCCCGAGTGTGAGGGAAAAAACCTGCCAAGACCCTGGAATGTGGCCCAACGAGAGGAAATGTTCCCGCCCAAGACTGCCGGCTTTGGACATGTCAGGAATGAGAGGATCACGGCAATGATCTGCACGGGCTAATAGCCTAATAGGCAGTCCACTGCCGGAGCTGCGGCTGATAACATGACCCCAGCCTTAGTATTCAACCGTCCCAAGCCCATCCCGTCCGCCATTGATCGAGATCTTTCTAGCCTAGCCATGTATACTTTAGAGCCAGGCCTGATGCAGAGGAGCAAAATGCTTGTCAGTAACTCTAAGTCTTCTTAGACTCTAAGATAAGCGCTCACTCACGGCAACTGACATTTTGCGGAGGAGGAGATTGAGAGGCGTCCCCGGCCCGGTTTTAATTCTTGAACCAGGACGTGGAAATGCTAGTTTAGCGCAGATTGTCCCCTGTCTAGTCTCGGCCTAGCGTTGGTGCTCTGTACGTAGCTGAACGCGGAATACCGATCTAATGTCATGGTGGTGAATCGGAAGGATTGCTGGCTTTACGCCTGAAACAGCTTCAGCATTTTGGGTGTATCACATTTCTGGAAAATAGCCCAGAAGAAATAAGAAACTTCAAAAGCTTCTAGACTGTGCCACTTTTTGCTTCTGTCTCCAACTCCGGTATTGTGGACTTTGTACTCCAGTTATCTACGTGCTTTTGACTCACCGCCCTCCCTAGCGAAGCGAGACGTAACCGTAACATGTCCCCCTTCCAGAATCGGCAAGCGTTCTGTTCCTCCGATGCGAGCTTGTGACGAACCCGCATTCTTTGGTAACAGGAGTGGAGCTTTGTCTGTTCACGTGTAGACAGGAGAATGGCCTGTTCCCTGACATCGTGGATCTGCTAACTGCCGAGTTATGCCGCGTTGGGTGCTAGTGCCGGGAATCGATCACGCAAAGATTCCGCCGAACGGCTTATTTCCAATGGGATTTTAGCATAACCACTTTAAATCTGCATGCTAGGTGCAACATTGCGATGCAACGTGGGCGAGCTGTCAAAACACCTAGTATGACACTGTATCTCGCGACTTTAATGAACCTCGCGTCTTCGCCTTTACTATCGAGACATGTACGCCGAGTTGTTTTAGACATTGGAATACTTCTAGATTCCTGTTTGTCCGCCAGGGTTGCTCACTGAGACATTTAACAAACCTACATCAAAGCTCCCTCTGTTGGTTACCAAACCCACCACACCATCGCGATGATCTGCAAAACACACTTCTCGATCCAAGACACGTCCTCGGTAATCAAGGAGGGGGCAGGTGGATCGTCACCAGCGGTTCATTCTGCGTATCCCTGTTTTCTGGATCCAGACCCCAGTTGATATTCCTCACCAACAACCAAATCCACCCAGAAAGAATTGCAGAACCAACAGACCAGCTGCAAGACAAGTTGCTAATTCTCTCAATCATGCGGAGATATCCCTCGGTATCGCCAGCTGCGCTTTTTAACCCGCAGTCTCCCTGTGATGGAAGTGAAGTTATAAAAGAAGCTCGTGAACCGCCCTAGTAGGGATCCATCAACGCTCAGACTCACCTACCCTCGTAAACCAACTTATACCTAATCTCCCTTTGCCGATCAAAATGTCTTTCCCATCGTGTCTACCCTGGCCCCAGCAAGCCTACTGGGCAGAGTTTGACCTCAACGGACTCAAGATAAAACCCAAAGACCGTGCCTCACGTTCCACCGCCCATGTCCCCCCCTACTTCTGGGGCAAGGGTTTCCGGGGTCGCGGGCTCGGGAGATTCTTCGCCCGAAGGACAGCCAAGCCCAAGCATACTGGGTACACTGAAGCTAGAAGTCTAATCGGGCGCGGTACCGTCGATGATCTCCAAAGACTGTCGTACCAGGCAAGCACCTTCGTCATCGAGGTGTTTGAAGATATTGAAGATGCTTCAGGTTCTTCGTCGTCTGAATCTTTGTCGTCGCCTGGTTCAGGACCCAGAGTAACTCAACTAAGACTCTCACCTGAGCTAGAGGCATGGAAATCTTCCCAGCATGCGATCGGCAATGTCTTGCCCCCAAAGGGCGCCGGGTTGAGCCCTGTTTCCCAAGAGATCCTCCACATCCTTGGCGCAGAGGATTGGCCTGAAGCTCTCAAGACGACGAACGCCTTGTTTGGATGCGGTATCGCTAGTCTTCTCATGGGTGCTGCCGATTCAACCACCATGTTCTCCAACTATGTCACAGACATGGCGTTCTATTACGAACATGGATACAACTACGTGTTTCCCAACCTTGAGCCGCTATTGGAGAAGGGCCTTTATGATCCTCATGCGCTACGAACCCCTGGCGGTCGGGAGCGTCGCGATGCCGTTGCTATCGGCAAGCGATACATCCAGGGCAAGATCACCCTTGAGAAGAAGAACAAGGGCCATCTGCTGAACCGTTCCGCGCGTCTCGATCGACGCACCGCACAGATCGTTTCGCTCTCCGAGAGCAGTCTTCTTGGCATGGCGGCTGAAGCTACAGCACGAGGTTTCGACCCTGGCGCTGTCATGGCCGATCTTGTATTTAGCTCACCGGGAACCGATGTCGTTGATGTCGGATGCGACCTTGTTAACTCCGAGGTCATGAACTCGTTCCTGAATGTCACTGATATAACAGACACTGGCATTGTGAGCGAGGATGTTTTGAGACGGGTCTATGATGCGTATGCTGTGATGGGCGCAAGGATGCTCACTCAGCGATGGTACGAGCCCGTTGCGAGGATGTGTGCTGCGCTGTATACTTGGCATATCCAGAACGATCGACATATGTTCTTCCGCCGTGCTTTGTTGGGATGGTCCAAGACGAGGAAGACACCTGCTCAGCCTCAGAGTGAAGGGGACTTTGATGAGGTGTTTGACAAGCAATTCCGCCTCACTGGGTTCTATCGGCCTCTGGATGCTGAGTACGCATGCAACGGTGAAGACACCTGCAATCATGTCCACGACCATCTTGCACGCCATGACCAAGAGCCTCTCCTCAAAGAACTCTGGTGGTATCTCGTCACTGGTCCTCTTGAATACGTCCGAGGTGGCAAGGTGGACGAGGCTCGCGAATTGGAGTTAGCCGAAGGATCAAGGCTAAGAATGGCCAAGCTTTTCGCCAAGGGCCACGTGTTGGAGATGGTCTGGCTGATTGCTCATGCGAACCACCATGCTTGGCAGGTCAACTACTTGTTTGAGGCTGCCATGTTTGGTAGCATTCTCGATAGCGGAAAATTGATTGGAAAGCTGGATAGAAAGGATCAATGATTATGGGTCATGATATGATGATGATTGGATGATTGACGGACTGCGTTGTGTTTCTTAGACTTGCTTTAATTATGATATCTCCTAAGTTCAGTATAGATTACGAATTGATCTCTACGTCATTTCACCGTGACCTCGTTTTTGACTGCTTTTGCGATTATTCATGTATGTTATGGTCAAACTCTATTGAGATAAATGAGTCGCTATGCAATAGTGTAATGGAGGAAGAAATGGACCCGCAGACGATACCGAAATGCAGGACCCTTGCCCTCATCACATGAATGTTATCTTCCATCTACCGCCTGTCAACATGTCTTGTCAAACCTAGTCATCGGCTAAAAATGGGCTGACACAATTTCCGGACCTTCTATTCCCTCTCCAACAGCGCATCCCCCGATGTCACATCGCCTCAAGCCTAAGCCGCTGCAACGTTCGAAACGTCACTGTCACTCCCCTTGCTAGGCGAATATGCAGTCGCATCGCTACCCGGACGCCACGTCACGGCGTCACCTAAACGGTCAGACGTGAGCCCGCTGCTCCCGGGGTTCTTGAAACCACGTTCTTGTTGTCGCTGATAAGAGATTTTCCGAAGACGATCGGTCTCTGCGGGCGTTAAGTGAAGCTGTGAACCCTGATTAGATCGTCATTGGGGAAGAGCTCGGCGATCAACTTACATAGGCTTCAATGCCGATGGCGTGGATGGAGAGTGCCAGCCAGATGCCCATGGAGAAACCCAGTGATAGAGCGGATGCAATATTCTCAGTACTCTCGCCTGACATGTCACCTTGCACAGCAACCCAGGCATCTGAATCCTCGCAGGTGGGATACTTGGCGATCAGAGACTCGGTGTCGTCGTAGAAGGAAGCAACCTTGGCGCATTGCATTGGAAGGCGGAAGCTCGGGTTCTTGGACATGACCATTGCAGAGATGATCATGATTATTCGCAAAGTGATAATTGAACCAGCCTGTGAGTTTTAGCTTATGATGTACTACTGAGGTTAGTAGGAGACTTACGTAGAACCATGCACGAAGCATCCAAGCGCGATGTTGCTCGAGCTGCAGTGTCTTGATGTTCCATATCGCCAAAAAGAGCGACCCAAGAAACATGATGGACATGAGACCTACAGCAGCTCTAACCGAAAGCGAGCCACCAAAAGCGACAGGTGCAATAATGATGGCACCGACAGTCCCGATAACAGCGAGAACAACGACGATATATCCATTCATACGATGGAACAGAAGCGCTTTGTGTCGAATGAATGGAACAAATTGAAAGACAACCAGGAACGAAGCCGGAATAATAGTGTACAGATGCATTTTAATGCCGATTTTGTAAAGGTCCTTTCTGTTGTAAGACCAGCACTCGCCTGGGCCTGCACCGTTGCCCGTACTATTCGGATTGCAGTAAATGCCATTGTAGTTGAGGAACATCATCCGAGCGAGGGCAAAGCCGAACATGGCGCCGGCGAAGATGAACCAGAGGACGAAGTTGTAGCCTTTGGAGAAGCCAATTGGGTTGTAGACCTTGCGGGCCTTGGCGACGAAGGCGTTTGCTAAGGGGCGTGTTGGCGCTGCCATTGTATTGAGTGTTTTGGATTAGTTGATTGAACCCAGTTTATTGTGACTACTGATAGACTGAGGACATGTTGTCGAGAAATTGGCAAAGTTATATATGCAAGACTCCCGCCTGTTGGAGTGACAGCCCTATGTCTCGGCAGTCAATATCGTAGCTGTCATCCCCAATCCTTTGGCGCATGTTGAATCTAGAAATGGATAAAACCAACGGCAATCTGTCGCATTGACTTTGCCAAGCCCGTGTAGAACCCAGTCAAAGCGAATGCGAAGGCTCATAAACGAAAATGCATCGTGGGGTCTAAGGCGCTAAACCACATCGAGACTCAATCCGCGCGGGAAAAAGTCAATGCCGTCATCAGCCAGGGCTGAGTTGACTCAAGCGAAAGAGAAGAACAATGCGAAGAATTCAATTTCGAAGCCGAGTCCTACGGTTCTTATTGTCCGTTTCATCTGATGCTGGCCCCTTTTATCTTTATCCTGCGGATGTCAGAACATAGTCTCTGAGCTGACGGCATTCAAACAGCCAGTAACCGAAAATGGTTGGCGTGCCGGGTAGATCCAAGGCATGCGTCACCTGTCGGAGGCGGAAGAAGGGTGTAAGTCCATCGGTCCCTCTAACGGTCACTGCTAATGATTGGCCAGTGCGATAAGAAAGTACCCTTCTGCGGTCAATGTCTCGCCATAGGCATCCCGTGCGAGGGATATGAGCGTCAGCAAATATGGCTCAACAGTGAAGGATCCACGCAAAAGTCTTACTCTAAATCCCCCCCACGAAGTCCATCCTCATCACCTCCTGGCTCGGTGGTGATACTTCATGACTCACTCACAAGGACAGCTCGAACCCAAAAGTTCACTGGCCTGTTCTGGTCAGATTATCTATCTGGTGGAAGTGGCTACTCCCTCAAAGCTTCTGGCATAACCAGTACGAAGTGGATGAGGCTCTACGAGGCTCTCAGTGAAGTGGAAGCTAGTCTTCAATATGTTGCAATGGCGCTCAGTACCGCAACACTCGGCGCGACCAATAATGATGTCCAACTCACGAACAAGAGTCAACAGGCATATGGATTAGCAATGCAGCAAATGGCAACGTCGTTTATATCTCCATCGCGAAACAAGGATGGTATTCTTGCTGCTATTCAGCTCATGCGTGTATATGAGGTAAGCACCGCCTACCGTATGTCAGTACAGATATTGACGCGTGTAAAGCAACTGTTCGGCACCGGGATTTCGGCAGCTCAGAAGAACTCGCCCGTTTCGCAGATCAAGGGTTTCAGAAAGCATATAGATGGAGAGACTGCTCTAATATTGAGCCGCGGCCCTCATGATTCCTGGTCCTCCATGGGAAAACAGCTGCTCGCAGATGGTCGTCTAACTTTGGTAAGTCTAACATTCTCATATGCTTCGTCGTGGGCTGACAGATGTAGATCAACGCATACATCTCGCAGCGTAAACGTTCGCCATACAGCCAGGGCTGGAAACAATCACAGCTCTGGCGCTCACTAACAAACTCCCCTCTCAACCAACTCATTAATATCTTGGTCGAAGTACCAGTGCTTTTAGAAGACCTCGATATCTTCCGAGAAGCTCCGAGCATCGAACACTATGATTCAGTTCTTACTCGATGTCGCACCTGCGAGGTTGAGATATTAGCGCTGGGGTTGGGATTCGGCGAGTCGCTCACGATTTACGACTATACTTATACCAGGGGGCCCTTGCCGGTACCCAAGAACGACGATGATCTTGCGATCGTCTATCTGAGCTGCTATTACTGGATGACTTGCCTCTTCATATACTCGACAATGGGCTTCTGCGAGCTCGAGTCTATGGATCCGTTTGCAAGAGGGCCAATACTGAACTGCTCGAGCCAGCGGATTGCAATGTCATATGCTTACAAAATCGCACACGCCATACACCTGTTATTTGAACCGCCAGCCGGAACTTATAGCTCAGTAGCCGCATTCTTCCTCCTCGGGACTGCTCTACGATATCTGATCATGGTAGAGACTCAGGGCGGCTATGAAATCATGAGCAAGGAGAGGATGCTTCTGGTGAACATATTCACTCGACCGTTCCTGGGGTCATTTGTTGGGAGGTTTCTGCAAAACTTACAGGTAGATGATGGTATCGACTATGGCTATCCTGCGGACATCCTTTTAGGGATGAGAGGTGTTGAGTATAGAGCCAGAGTCTGGTGGTGCGGAATGCTTCAGGCTGGATTGCCGGAGTTTACACTAGAAGATCCTTGCTATCCGTCAAAATGAAAATTTGTGTTATGTATCTTATCATTCTCAAGCTATATACAAAAGAGCCTCCAAGCCATCCTGGCAAACGAGCGTGTCGACCTACCATCATTCAGTCATAAACATTGTGAATTGTTTCATCACTTAGCAGATATTCTTCTGGGCGTTGCCAGTAATACCCCAGTAAATATTCTCAGCACAAGGCGACTCCCGAACAGTGTTGCTGTTGACCTGGGCCTTGACGTAAATACCACTGGTGTTGGGGAACTCGCTTCGTGCTGAAACGCGGACCTCGCCTCCTCTGTTGATGACACCGTCTCGAATAGCAAAGTTGTAGCAGTTCTCAATGAGAATAGCGTTGTTTCCATTGTCGGCGAGATCAATGTTCTTGATCTCAGTGGCGCCGGACATTGAAACACAGAAGATGCCGCGGCCTCCGCCACGAGAGTACACTTTGTCGACGAAGACGTTGGTGGTGGTGTATTGGCCGTTGGAGAGTTGTCCGTTGTTGTTGGCGAAGCGAAGGGTAGCGTAGCCAGTGCCTGTTGCGACGTTGACACCCTCGACGTAGCCAACTTTGACGTTTCGAGATTCCTGGATGAGCAATCCACACTCCCCAACGTCCTTGGCCTTGACGGACGTGATAGTGAGACCGTCAATCTTGAAAGTCTCAACAGCATGGCTCCCAGCACCAGTAACCACGATGTTGCCCATAGAAACACCATAATTCCAGTTCGCATCGCGATCAAAGCGAATTCCCAGCCCCCCACTAAGATTCATCGTAATATCACCCAGCGCCAAATTCCTCGTCCCCGAGAATCTCATCCCAAAGTACGGATTGCCCGTCATCTTCAGGTACGGAATCTTAACATCGTTCTGGTTAATAGCCTCAATAGCACCGCGCCCAGATTTGTTGCCGACGTTCATGGTGCCGCAGACCTCAAACGTCTTTCCGCTGGTGATGCTGATGGTGTTGGCGCCGATGCTGCCGGATGCGCGGACCGTGACGCGCTGCCCGCTGCTGATGCGGTCGAGGGCCGTTTGGATGGCGAGGCGGTAGTCGCTGCCGGTGTAGACGTTGGCGCCGTTGACGGTGGCGGTGAAGGTGCCGGAGCCGGAGACTACGCCTTGCGGGGAGCCATCGCCGCAGGCTGCGTTGGCGGCGGCGATGAGGGCGAGACCGGCGGTCAGGATGGAAGACAGATGCAGCATCTTGAGAGGTCCTTGAGCTTGGAAGCTTCGGGTGAGTTGCGGAACTGGTCCATTGCTTCTTTATATACTTAAGGCAAAGACATGGCGGTGGTCAACTATTCGTGCGCTTTTCATCCACGATGATCCCCCAAACCCGGGGATGATAGCTAAATAGGACCATCAGTACAAGGATGCACGTCTTGGCGCAGAGGGGTACGTGATGTTCCATGTCGATAACGAGATGCCAATTCGGGTCACGCGGAAGTTTAACCTCCGCAGGGGACGCTGCGCTGCATATTCTGGGATATTCTCCCACCTATCAAACCCGAGTAATATGTAGCTTACCGGAAATAAAGCACATTAGCCTGGAGCTCGGCACTTGTCAAGAAGTCTATCAGAACTCTTTTTTTAAGCTTGAGACGAGTTCCTAAAGAGGCTAGATTGAGGAGATAGTGCTTTGGCATTGCTAAGTCTTAACCCGAATATATAAAATATATTTATATAAATAAAATAATAAATAAGCTAGAAATAATATTAAAGTTAATAAGAATATAATATACTTAATAAGCAAGCCAGTTAGATAAGTAAGCCAGTTACTTTCCTTAACCTTTTTAACTTATAGCTCGAAAAGCTTAAC
>JABFFB010000473.1:0-25285 GCA_013623555.1 Fusarium nisikadoi | reverse complement strand
TTTAACCACTTACCCGTCCAACGCACAACATGTACTTTCGTAACTCTTTAGGAGTCTGAAGGTAACCAAGGGCGACGAATCTCTCCACAATGGATATAATTCCTGCCGTAGGCGGAGTCTGGGATGCATTATCACTCTTGAGACGTTGTACACAGGAGTTCACTAGGGTTTTCGCCTCAGATCCTCCCTGGATGAAGGCGATACAGGAGTACAGGTTCTTGGCTGTTACGCCATGTCCGGAGAAAACATGGAGCAGCTCCCCACATCCTGTCAGAAAGCAGATAAGGTTAGACATGATCGCTGATCCTTGTAAGTCTTGGAGACTGTTCAAAAATGGTTGCGAGTTCTCCCCGATGCCAATCGCCGTCGACGAATAGGGTATTTCATCGAAATTCCAAAATGGATAGGACCAATTATCGAACAGCATTTCGTCTTCCACAAAGTTGATTCCAAGTGTTGAGCGTTGGCGCGATGGCATCTGGGAATTGAGGGCATCATCAACAGAGATTGGGTAGACTTGCGGCCAAACAACACTAGCCAGGTCGCTGAAAATCTGACGCTCTTGGGGATCACGAATAGAATTTCTCCAGACTTCAATGTCCCGGAAATTATCGTGATTTTGCAAGCAACATGAAGCGATGTAGGATAAACTACAGAGCGAGAAGATGACATTCAAGGAATCGGGTTTGATGCCGATTAGGGTATTGCGAATAGTGAAGATAGATACTTCGTAAAAGTGTACACGGGAGCTAAAAGAATTGAAGAGGGTAGTGAAGCTTGGGGTAGTATTGGTAGATGCAAGTTGTACAAGGCGCTCCCAGTAGCGATCGATTCGTTGGCAGAGATTACGAATAAATGGGTCCGTCGGCTCAGAACCTGTCTTCTCATGGTAGATAAGGCATGCGAACAAACCATCGACCGCTGAGATGGTTTCCTTGCTTGGGCTGTCTGAGTCCATGGAAAAGAGAGTAGGGGAAGTTGGGTAAAATTAAAGAAGCTTGCGATCTCGACATATTGAGAGAGGTTCTACATCTTAGGTGTTTATATACTAGCGAGAAGAGGATTCAAGGGACTCGAGGACACCACATACGAGCTGGGGTGCATAAACTTCCGGACAACTTTTGCTGCGGTCCTTGCGGTTTTTTGGGGAGGGGGTTGAAAACTATTGAAGGCGTCCAACACGTGGGGCGGCATGCCTGGCATGGCCGCTGCATGGTTCGCCAACCTGGATATTTATTAAGGATTGCAAGCCGCCGCTGACTAAGTCTTATTAGCTGTTCGAATATCCATCTTCTATGACTCAATATCAATTGTCCAGTAGTAGAGGTTAGAGGAGTAAAAGGATTCCAGAGGCAAACAGTAACAGTCAGTGGGCCTCAACCAGCAATGAGTGCGCTCAGAATTACTTGATCGAAATCCAAGTTTTCGGCCAAGCGAATACACAGGAGATGCTATGCAGTGCGAGCCAACACCTCCACAACTCACAACGATGACGAATAGTTATAGCTTGTTGGGACTTTTATTTATTACAAAAACATATTCTCCCGCAACGACTATTTAAAAGTTTCCTCTTTTAAACCCTCAACCTACTCACAACAGCTGCTAAGACTTGTCATGGTAGTCTCTCAAATCACTCCATTGCTAACTAACATACGGAGTACCTAACGTGGGTGTCGTCCTTGTTAAGCCGCGCATCTGCAGATGCTCCACAGCAATGTTGACCACGATCAAGGACGCTTCCTAGCTTCCAGCGTTCCTTATCCAGGGCCCGCATCAAGTCCCTATCACTATCTTAAGCCGTTGGCCTCTAGAATCTTCGTATAGAACGTATCAGCAGTGGGGTAAGCAATTTCAGAGTCCTCTTCCCACTAATAAGGTCAGGCACAGTGCTAACTAATGGTGATCTTTGTAATGCGATGGTTCATGAGAGGTCGAGTAACTACCAGCTTTCTGTGCTTGCATTGTCTGTAGGCGAGCTCTTCTGGACTTGCAGCGAGGAAACACTGAGATTTGATGGGTGAGGCCCAAGATGTTGTGGCCTATCATGATACGTAACTATATGAGCTGACTGCTGACAAGAACATGGAATATACTTCAAATAAAAGCCTGGGCTGCATTGATTTTGAAAAAGAAAGAAGATGCATAGTCCCTGTGTGATAATTTAACGTTCTTTGACCCCTGAAACCGTCCCTTCACAGGTCTGTCTGAATCGTAAGTTCAATTGCAAGCCCCAAAACACCTTGTCCTATGAACAGACATCCCCGCTCTTCAGCATCAGCTACCCGGTACTCACAGAGGAGTTTGCATGTTTTCTGGCAATGTGCCGTCTCATATTGGTCTTCCGCGTGAACTTTTCTCCGCACAGGGGACATGGTGTCTTTTTTCTAATGCTAGCTGGCTATCAATTTGTATACAATCATCATGTTTTTAACATACTTACAACTTTCGCTCCTGAGCGCGTTCTACACGCTGGCGTCGTGCTACTTCGGGTATGTTTGTCATCTCCGTAAGCGAATAAACAGCTTTGCAGAATATTGCAAAGCTCTGGCCGCTGGGCAGTATTTCCTGTATCATATTAGTCTTCTCCTGTACACTGAACAGGGTCAAATAGCATACTTTTCCGACTATTATTATGTAGTCTCGGATTTCGTCGATGTTCTGGAAATAACTCAGGTCCACGAACCTTTCCACAATGGCGAGTATTCCACGAGGAGATGGGTCTTCGAAGGAGTCATTTCGCCTCAAAGCCTGGGTGAAGTTCTTGACCTCCAAGGAAACATCAGAACGTGGAAATTTCGCGATCGCTCCAGGTACACCGAGAATGTCAAGTAATTCCCCGCAATCAGTGAGGAAGTTAATCAGGATGCTCATGACTGCCGATTGGCGTAGATCCCCAGCTGGGGTGTCAGGAATAGCGGGGTGAGACCCTGGAGTAGTGCCTGTCGTCTGCAAATTAGGCTCGAGGAGAGAACCTGGCATGTCGAAGAGACCGCCCCAGAACGGGTCGGTAAAATCGCCGAATAATGAGATGTCGTGCATGGTTTCACTCTGGGGTGCCATGTGAGCCTGGTCATTGAACGGAGAGGCTGAATCTAAGAACTGTTCTGTTTGGAACGAGGATGCTGTCAAGTTCCCCCAAAGCTGTTCAATGAGGTCGCTGAAAATTTGGCGATGTTGAGGATCGCCAATTGAGTCCCGCCAGATATTGACGTCGGGGAAAATGTTGTCAACATCTGCCTTGCCCGTTCTTCTTCTTTGGGAACATATTGAAGCAACGTAGGATAAGCTACAAGTCGCAAATATGTTGACCAGAGAATCGGGATCTAAACCTCTCAAGATATTGCGAAAGGCAAATATAGCAGCCTCGTATAAGTGGGTGGGAGCGGGGAAGGATTTAAACAAAATGTCAAGGCCTGGCAGATCTTTTGTTCGTGCAATGTTGACCAGCCTTTCCCAATAACGTTTTATCTCAGTGCGGAAGTCAACAATAGCTTCCCAGCCCACCATGCCCTGTGGTTGGGTGTCGAGGACATGGGCACCGGAGTCTGTCTCATCGAGATAAATCAGGCTCGCATGCAAACCATCAATTGCCATGGTGTCATTGGTTGACGGTGGAATAAGCATACTCATGGACGATAAAATGAATCCAGTGTCAACATCGAGTAATAGATAGAAAATGGCAAGGAGAATGATTATACTTATAAGGAGACCTGTGGTGAAGTCAGGAAGAACTGTGGACCGTGCATCTTCCTCATTGCCTCCATGCCTCACGCCTCATGCCTCATGCCTCACGCCTCACGGAGCGTTTTGACCAGGGACCATGCTGACCAGGAAAGCTTTAGCAAATCAGAGCTTACAGCATGCTTTGAGTGGATTTGCGGTGTGCGTGTTGGCTCCCTGGTCCTTCGAGTCAAATGCAGTCCCGCCAGAGTATCCAGGGCCGGAAAATGTCTCGCGGTCGGTTGGGGATCTGTGCCAACCAGATCATAGGTGCCATCGCCGCCCTTGCACAGTCAGTGCAGTAGGAGCAACGGCATCCAGGCTTGGGAAAGAGGGTAGGCTCCATATCATGTGTCTCCAAGGTCCCGAAATGTGGAGCATCTGCGGGATCCCGCAGGAACACAGCGCCACCAGCAGACCTGGAGGCATCGGAAGAGAATTATGTAGTATCAGCAATATACTTGGATGGTGTTTTGCCATGCTTCATATCTGGTTGGATGAGTCACATGACATAATGTCAGGACTGATTATCCGAACGGATCATCACTTGGTCGAGTCACCAAACCGCGAACACCAAGCTCTCAACAGGGCAAAAAGAAGAGCTGACGGCTAACGTAGGCTCGCATAACCGAATGACATCCTTTCAATTGAGGCAAAGCGGAAGCAAGAAATTAATAAGACTGTTTATATACCTGCAATTCTAGATTAGGGCTTGTCGTTAGATAACAAAACATTTTGAATGCCACGTCCCGACAGACAATCGGTGCCATGCTCATGTTTGTGAACGCTATTCCGATGTCGCTGCATATTACTCTTCCTCGTGAACCGTTTCTGACATATGGAACATGAGAACTTCCTTCTGAGATATATTGTGTCAGTTCTCGTAATACAAGCGGGCTATTATTTGACGTACGGCTCTGGCCCTGCGGTGCGTGGTGTAGAGGGGCTTCTGGAGCCCGAGACTAAAGCGACTCCAAGGGTTTTCACTACCAACGGACAATATTTTACATACACTCTGTCGGGCATAACTTCCTAGGTTTCGCGTTAGTTATTGAATGCTCATCTTCAATTCTGCGTACCTTGCCAACAATAATCATGTACTCTTGGACATCTTCGGGGGTTTGTAGGTAGCCGAGCTGGATGAATGTATCGACAATAGAGAGAATGCCCAATGAAAATGGGTCTTGAAAGGATTCATCTTGTCGCATGCGCTGTAGGTATGAGCTGACATCATTTTGCTGGGGCCTTGCCCGATTGAGAGCAGGCAAAGGTGAATACTGGTGCTTGGCCGTTACCCAACACCCGGAGAGGGTCTGGAGCAGGTCTCCGCACTGCTCCAGAAATAGCGTTAGGTTAGTGACAAGGGCCGATCCGGGTGGATCTAATGGAGCTAAAGTTTGGAACCCTGTCTCGCTAGTGGAGGTGTAACGGTTGCGGTGCGGTTCTTGGTCTGTAGGCTGGAAACCAGAGAGACTGAGCAAGTTGGGGACCGCGCCGCTGTATTCTAAAGTACTCCTAATGAGGTCGCCTTCTCGAGATAGTGGCTCAAATGGTGCATCTTGGTACATGGCCATGAAGTTGAGAGGATCGCTATAGCCCGCCGTTACAGGGTGCAGAAAACTTGAAGGCGGGGATGGGTTCGCTATTTCTGGGAACAACGCCCGAATCAGACTGGCGAATGCTTGCCGATGATCATATTTGCTGATTGTATTTCCCCATTGATCAACGCATAACTGAGTATCACTGATCGCCGAATTATGACTGCTTCTGAGATGGCGCGACACCACGTGCGACAAACAGAAGAGAGCAACGACGTCCCCTAAAGTGCTGGGGGGCTGGCCAATTAAAGTGTTTCGAAGCGATAAAACAGCGGCCTGGAAGAACAGGATAGGGCTGGAAAAGGAGTCAAGGGTATTATCGATACCTCTGAGACCCAGACTGGGAACCAGCTCCCATATGAGGTTTCGGATACTTTCGAGATGGAACCAAATAACATCAAGGTATATCCACTTTCGGCCTGCGTGGGCAAAAGAATCAGTCGCTTGGTTCCGGGTAGTGGCTTTTTTCGTTGCAATAAGGTAGATAAGCCCAGCCAGGAGCCCGTCAGCTGCCCAAAGGGTTTGTAGAGAGATATTTTGGTTCCATGACATCATGTTCATCGGTGTTTGGGAGGCAAAAAAGAAAGTGTTAAGAGAAAGAAGCATGCATTGGGATTTACGGATAGGTAGTGCGACATGCGAGCAGGGATAAAAATACACTTCCGACACAGCCACAGCCACGAGGCATGCCAAGATCCTGGGCGGGCTGTGTGATTGGTGATAAGGCAGGCTAAGATGGTATTAGAGTTATAAATCTTGGCAATTTACAGGGGTACTTATTTATTTAATTAATGCAAATTATGCCTTACTTTATAATATAAGTACTTATTCTAGTAACTAAATATTAATAAAATAAACATATAATACTACTAGGCATTAAGGTTACTATATATCCTTTACCTGCTCCTAAATACCTATAGAGGCACTGCTTTAGTGATCAGTTTGCAAAGGACTCGACACCGGTTGCGGCGTCACGTGATATTACATGTGACTTTAATTGAGGTCCTCGATTACTGTACCGAAATTTGAGTTAACATCGTTCTTTGAGTGCATGTTCGGCATGGTGCTAGGGCCGCTTTCTCAGTTGTGTGCCCCTCTCAGCCTTGGAGATCTCAGATGGACTACCGAGCAACCAACTGAGCCTTTGCAAACGCCAGGGTGTACAGTCGTGCGCGTATCATGATGGAACCGCCCGCATTCCGTCTTACAGGCGCCACTAGGACCTGCACACTTCTACCCCCCCCCCCTGCCTTAGCTGATCTAAATCTCTTATTGGATGTCATCGAAGGGGTCTGCGCGGAGTACCCGCGAAAGCAACTCGTCAATTGAGGATCCAACCGGCTTGCTTCAAAGTCGTGATAACAACATTCTTAGGCTAGTTTGCGAGGCAGAGATGCTTGAGCTGCTTTGCATGTCACAATAATAATCATTTCATTTGACAATCTATATAAATTTGTCATCCCGGTCTGTGCTTAAATATTGTTCATAGATCTGGGTGTCGTAGACTTTGACAAGTGAAGCTATTCCCATGTAATGTCATCAATTGAGTATCCATCGTATATAAATTTTGCCAGTTCGCCCCAAGGTACACCAGCGCTACGCTACTTTGTATTTATAGGAGAAAGGAATAAAAAACAAATTTGGAATCATTCTGCTCAGTTCTTATGTCGCAACCAGCCTTCGCCCTTCGCCTTTCCCCATTCACCTGTTGAGTGTGCCATTCGCACTCCAGGCTCTCACGCCGGTCTCAGTACGGCGTCGCACCAGACACCCTCGACCTTGGAACCTCCGTTTCTCTTGGTCGACCACTTCTAGCTTTCTTGTGGCAGGATTTTTGATGTCGTTTCATATTGAAGGAGCGTTTGCTGGTGTAGGCACGACACTCCGGACACAAAGCCCGCCTGCCAACCGGTTATCAGAACATGACTTGAGCACCGTGCTTTTGATTGACATACATAGTACGCTGATGGCGAGCCCGTAGAACCTCCCCTGGAGCTGAATTTACGAGCCCAGAGCCGATAGTTGTCGACGTTGTTGGTGAGACAGAGCGATGCTGGTCGGTGTCACTGGGTGATTGACGAGGTTGCTGTGGCTGTAACGAGGCACCAGAGTCCGTGGTGGATGGAGAAGAGGCAGATGAAACAAATGGCGACGAAAAGTCTCTCTGGATAGCAGTAGCTGACTGATAAGAAATTTCCCATACATATATGTCCACGTTATGAAGATGCGTAGGCTCTGCCTTGTTGATGGGCGCCGAGCTACTCCCCGCTGTTGCGACACGATGGTCGCCGCTGGCGAATGAGGTCGAGTGAGAAGGCATGCCTTGCATCTTGGTGGTAAATATTGAAGAGAAGCATTGAGACGAAGATAAAACTTTTTGGAAGCCTCAACATGTGTTCACCCATGCATGACCTCACTGTCGGTGACACCTGTGACCGTAGGTTCCTTATTGCCAAGTTAGCTGCATGTTTTATGGGACCGTTAGTGGCTCTGTCCGCCAAGCCCTTCTTCTTTTGGCTCCATCCAGCTCCTGTCACTCAGTCGGCCTGGTGGTGGCTCAACCGAAACGAAATTAGCCCACGTTGTCTGTATTCCGGCCGTGTATTACATATGCGCAAGTTGTCTCCGGGGCCGGCCATTCAACTGCCTGAAACGAGTTCCTATATAGTCTGCTGAGTGATAGAACACGCCTCCTAGGAAACTTGACTGTCTTCGCTGATCACGCACCGTTACTCAACAACCTTAATTACAAACAGGTTGTTTAGTTGGACGGAGGAGTTTAGCCCGCTCAGAGACCACTCCAGTGACCTTCATGTCGCTTGTATGGAAAGTCTGAGCAGAACTCGCGGTAGGGCTGGTTACTCTCCATTGCCGGCGTCGGGTAGCAAGTAGGGTCTGCACCAAGAATCGGATGCTTATGTGGGGTTTCGATGCCAAGACCAGCGTCAAAAACAAGATGATTGCCCAGCGGAACAACCCTAGCTCCGGCATGGGGGTGTTTGTTGCCAATGTGAACAACCTGGGTACTGGTGTTAACATGCACAATTGCTGTTGCAGGGGCATTTCGATGAACTGGCTTATGAACGCCAAAGGCATGCTTCAAATTATTTGTCGCCTTATCCAGATCAACCAGCTGAAGGCTGTCAAGTTCCAGATGCTGAAGCTGAAGAACAGTTACTATAACAACATCGAATGCATTTGCGTCACCAAGAGGGCAAACCAGCTGTCTCCAGAAGTGATGCTTCCCGACTGGATGGCTGAGTGGTATGGGGTCTTCATAGATTAATTACAACTATCACTTATACTTCTCAGCCAGCTTCTCGGCCGTCATCCTCCCCAAATCAGCAATGCTAGCAGCACCTACAATCTCCACCACTGTAAAGGGCACTCCAACCTTTTGTCTGAACCAGTTCCTCAGCTCGATGCTCACAAGCGAATCGACACCGGCGCTCGCCAGCGGCACTGTCAGGTCGGGCTCCTCGTCGCTCCGCATCATGAAGTTGAACAGAGTGGTCCCGATCTCATGGGCCAGGAAGTCAGCTGTGGCATCGGCCTGGAGCAGCTCCGGCGTCTTCCCACACGACGACAGGAACTCTTTCAGGCCACCGTCTGTGGGGGGGCCGGATTTGATCTCGTCCCGGTTTTCTATGTTGCGGTACACCAGCAGACGTGGGCTCTTCTTCCAGCCCGTGCGGTTCATGGGTGAGAGGAGGGGCAGCTTTGAGCGCAAGCCAACGACGACATGGCTGTCGTTGATGTAACCCCTGGTGAGCCTGGTGTATTCGTCGGTCTTGTCTGCGGCAGTCGTGCTCCTGTGAGAGGTGCTGTTTGCAAGAGAAGCTCGTGGACCCAACATAAGCTCCAGAGAGTCGAGGAGGTCCTGCTCATGCAAGAAGTGCAGAGATGTGGCGCGCAACGCCTCGAGAAGGTGTCTCTCTCTGGCAAGGAAACCAACGTCTTCCATGATGCCGATTGCCAGAGTTGAGCAAGCCAGGCCTTGACCCTGTCGATACTGGACGTAGGAATCCATGAATGTGTTGCCTGCTGCGTAATTGGCTTGCCCGATTTGTCCCGCTGTTCCTGACACGGAACTGAAGAGGAAGAAAAAGTCAAGCGGCTGCTCTTGCTTCTTCAACGCCTCCTCAAAGTTCCGCGTGCCCAGCACCTTGGGAAGGACTGCTGTCTGCCATGCATCGAACTTCATGTCGACAAAGTTTGCATCCTGTCCCGGGGTCAGCATCTCGCTCCGAGAGGGTTAGGGTTAGAAACTTGGTTGCAGCATACCTGTAAAACCATGGCAGCCTGCAAGACTCCGGCGATGGGGTTAGTGGCCGCGGCCACGGCCTTCTCAACGTCCGCCCGGTTGTTAATGCTCCCACTAACGACTTGGGTCGAGCAACCCAAACTTGCCAGCTCCTCAAAGAAGGCCGGGTTGGATTCGGCAAACTGGGTGGCCGACCTGGAGAAAAATAGGAGATGGCGCGCTCCCTTTTCTGCCAGATACGTAGCAATCGACTGGCCCAGTCCACCCAGTCCACCTGCAAACACGTAGGTCCGGCCATGTCGAAGAATCAACTCCCGGCGCGCCGGCTCTGCCTCGGGGGCATTGGTTGCTCGGCTCTCCGGGACCGCGACGACGATCTTGCCTATATGCTGGCCCTTTTGCATGTACCGGAACGCCTCCTCGACTCTTGCGGCCTCAAATGTCTTGATCGGTCCGATGGGCCCAAGTTTTCCTTGCCCGTAGAGCTCCATGATCTTGTTCAGGATTCTGCTTGCCACCTTGGGTTTGTGCGCCCAAAGCTCCGTGTGATCGAGGCCCACGAATGTTCGGTTATTCTCGAAGCGGTCCATCGCCAGCTCGGCCTTGCCAATGAAGTCCCTCTTTCCGATCTCGACCATTGTGCCAAACTTGGCAACGCAATTCCACGATTCGTGAAGCAACTCCCCCGAGAGCGAGTTGAGAACCACATCGACACCTCGGCCGTAAGTTGCTCTCAGGATCCCCTGCCGGAAGGAACTGTCTCTGGAGTTGAAGATGTGGTCTCTGGGAATACCGAAAACACTCATCAGATACTCGATTTTCTCCTCACTGCCACACTACAGAAGATCTGAAGCCCAAAGGTTAGCGAGTTGTCTTTTAGAAATCATTTGATTTGCAAGGAGTGCGAACCTCTGCTCCGATCATCTTGGCTATCATCTTGGCGGCTTGTCCAACTCCACCGCAGGCCGAATGAATCAAGACAGACTGTATTTAGTTAGTGTCTGTTTGAGGCATAGAGACATCAAATCTTACCTGTTCTGCCTCCTACCTCGCCAGGTCCACCAATCCATACATGGCGGTGCCAAAGACGCATGGCATCGTCGCCGCCTCTTCGAAAGTCAGAGAGTCGTGAATCTTGGTGCAGTAGATCTCAGGCATGGTCTGTGACGTAGAGAAGCAGCCCGTGGAACTGAAAGCAACCCGATCGCCAACAACAAGGTGCTGGGCACAGGATCCAACCCGAGTGACAACGCCAGCGCCCTCGAAACCAAAATCGCCGGAAGCCAAACCGTCATTGGTGGCCTCGACAATGCCCATGGCAATCAAGACGTCCTATTTTGAAAGTCAGAAACGATGTACCTTGCGATGGCTTCGCTGGGTGTCTGTTACCTTGAAGTTGAGCCCGACTACTCGAGTGTCCACCTGTACCCAGTCCTCCGCCTTCAAGACCGGCGACGTCTTCTGTTTGCAGTGAAGGGTTTGAATGATTCCAGGCTTGTCGATGAACAGACTCTCCATTCGGACTTGGGGTCTTTTGTCTTGAAGTTCGCTGTTGACATATGTCACATAGCTTAAGTCTGAGCCTGAACTTGATCCCACTACACGCCACCAACATGGGAATCCCTACTTAAAGCAATGCATGAGGGATGGATGAGAATATACAATACTCTACTTGCCTTGAACCTTTTATTATTTCATTTCGTACTAAAGCTAACAGTATTTTGCCAAGACTAGGACAACCATTCAACTCATGACTTGATTTCAATGCTTCAACTTTCATGGTTAAGGTGTTATGGCAGCCCCTAACAGCTGTTAGATTTGTGAGTCAAAAGCGTGATTTTCATCGTTCACTCGGAGCCAGTTAGTTGGGTGTCCATAACAGTCAACCAACCGCTAAGAAACGGCTGGGATTCAGGGAAGACCGCCCTTCGTAATACGTACATGCTCGACATTAGATGTTCTGAATGCCAAGCGCGCCACCAACACCACCGCATCTCTCCTGCAGGCAGACGGCACGGCCCCTGGTCCCTGTTCATGTCTTTGATGCCTGTACTTTGTTGGTTGCACAGCACAATATTGGAAGGGTACACAAAGGAGACCTAGGGTTAGCATTACGCTCACGCACACGCACATTTGTCGGTTATCCTTTTCCTCTGGCGAAAAATATTAAGTTCGAGAGCTTGTCTCCGCTCCTTCGAAGCTCATAACATCCTATTCTTTGCTTCCTAGCTACAATCTATAAGACTCCATCGTCGACATCTGTTCCGAGCACAATCCCATCATGGACGAAATAGGGCCAGACTTCCCATTCAAGGCCACGCCCAAGGCTGCGCCCCCAACACTCAAGATTGATCACGACTGCGGCGTCAAAATCACAACAGTCAGTACAATGTCCGTCATGGTGTCCCTTCCTGGTCAGATGCTCATCTATTCAAGTCTCCCGCGATAAATAACCCTCCACTGCCCGCCGATGGCCCTGGTAACGAGACCTTCTCCAACGGGCTCTTGATTTCCCTCTTGGTTCTTGTCCCGACATGCACGGCATGGAAGTTGGGTGGCGGGTTCAAGACTACGGTCTTCTTCGCCCTCATCACAACTCTTCCGATTCTGATCATCTTCTGGGCCATCGCCTCTTCCACAGCCCCGCGCACGAACGAGAGAGTCAAGTGCCCAGGTCTTCCTGTGGAACACTACTTGACTTTCCACAAGGAACAAGATCGGGTCAAGTACCGAGGACGGAACAAGGTTCCGATGGAGACGTTTATGCGCAAATATTTCGACGGTGATGCAGACTTCAACGGCGACGTCCTCGAAGTGCTTGAGTACCGCCATGATTGGGCGTCTTTCCGTTTCACATGGGAGCTATTTCGATTCATCATTGTCAACTTTGCTAAGACAACCTCGTCCATAGCCGATCTCAAGATGAAGATCAAGTTCGAGACCACTATGATCGTGGTGATGACTTCTATGCTTGGTTTTTGGGTCCGCGAATGGTCTATACATCCGGCATCATCTCCGATGTGACCAAGGAGGAGTCTCTCGAACAGCTACAGGATAACAAGCTTGCTATCGTGTGCGAAAAGATTGCCCTGAAGCCTGGCGAGACCCTATTAGATATTGGCTGCGGTTGGGGTACGCTTGCCAAGTTTGCTAGTGTCAACTATGGCGCAAAAGTGGCGGGTATCACTCTCGGGCGTAACCAAGCCAAGTGGGGGAACGAGACCCTGCGCAGAGCTGGCGTATCAGACTCTCAAATTCACTGCATGGACTATCGCGACATGCCCAAGGCCAAATACGACAAGATTACTTGCCTGGAGATGGCCGAACATGTCGGCATTTTCAAGATTACCAACTTTCTTCGACAGTGTCGCGATATGCTGGAAGACGATGGCATTATGCACCTCCAGATTGCAGGCATTCGACAAGCTTGGCAGTATGAGGATCTGGTTTGGGGCTTATTCATGAATAAATATGTTTTCCCGGGTGCGGACGCATCTACGCCACTTGCGTACTATATCGGGTTTTGCGAAAGGGCTGGCTGGGAAGTCAAAAGGTGAGCCACGGGCCTCTGTTAACGAATCCAACACGCGATGCCGACGGTGCAGCACATGATTTCCCAAGTTGTTGGCCGCGTGTTTTTCGGAGCTCCATTGTGCCGAAACAAAAGACTGCAAGATTCAAGCCTTGCGTTCACTCAGCATGTCCCGCTGTCTGCCATGTTGCTCCGGCTGACATGGAGGCCACTACGACCAATCTTGGCCCCAATCCTGACGATTCCGAATAGGATACACCTGGCACGGTTCTATGGAATCCTGAAGACAGAGCTGGCACACCGGCTGTCTCTTTACGACTTGGGCCAAAAGGGCCACGAAACAAATATCGAAGAGCCCAATGACTTTCTTCAGTGGTCCATTCAACAAGCCAAGATGCTAGATGACCCGCAACATTCCCAACCCTACGCGCTTGCTCGTCGTCTGATGGTAGTCAATTTCTCCAGCATCCACACGAGCTCCCTCGTTATTATGAATGCTCTTAGTGAGATAACCAAGAACCCAGAGCGCATGGACGAGCTTGTGCGTGAGATCATCGAGGTCCTTGCCCACCACGGCGGGTGTTGGAGTAGGGGTGCCGTTGCCGATATGACGAAATTGGATTCCGCTATGCGCGAGTCTCAACGGCTGAACAACGGCAACTTCATCACAGTCGTCCGCAAAGTGGTCCAACCAGATGGTATCACCACTCCAACTGGGTTGCATCTCCCTTATGGCACTATTCTGGGCGTTCCTGGTTACGGTATGCATCACGACGAGGACATCTACCCCAATCCGAACGGCTATGATCCATTTCGATTCAGCGAGATGGGTGATGGCCAGTCGGAGAAGTCGGAGAAGTCTTCAGGAAGAAGAACCAGGCATAGTTGGGTTACAACCAGTCCCGAGTATACACCATTCGGTCACGGTCGATATGCGTGTCCGGGCCGTTTCTTTGCTTCAACAGCGCTCAAGATTTTACTGGCATACTTGATCCTTAACTATGATATTCTGCCGTTAGCCCCACCACCACAAAGCTTATGGCGAGTGGCATCTCAGGTCGCTGGGCTGAAGCCTCGCTTCCGAGTTCGTCGAAAGAAGAGTGGGTAAAAATATTAGGCTATATATTTTGAGAAAGGTCTGCTACCGCATCGTCTGGTGTAAGTCAGAACCACTTTTTAGCGAATCAATTCACATATCGGGGGCTCTGGACTTGGGCTGGTTTGGCAGAATAAAAATAATAAACTTAGGATTGATACGTGATAATCTTGGTGGTCCCGGATAGCGGGTTATTAGATAATCCGGGCCTTGGTGTTTACCACACAACACCAAGGCCCACCTCAAATTGATCCTCCATACCCTTCTGAATGCCTTCATCCATGCTCACACATGTGTTACGGCATCAAGGATACAGTTTTAAATACAGGGTAGGATCTTTATACTATAAAAAAGGATAAAGAATCTTAATATAATATAATTATATATTATAGGTTAATTCTAATAATACTATTCTGTTTCTCTCTCTCTGGCCTATTAACTTAAAAGGATATATAGTAATTATATTTCTATTTAAAGAGCCTATATTAAAAGAGGATGCAAAGAAACGGTTATGAATTTCCCCTTCGCCATACCGAGATCTTCTGCTGTACCTTGCTTATTCCGTCTGTCGATCGCTTCTCTGCCCGAGGCATCATTCATTATCATAAAATTAGAAGTTTCTCAATCGCAAGGTTCTATGCACCTTCAATTGCTGTGTCGTCTTTTTGCGTGCCTTGTCTCTCGGTGTCGTTTCAAGTTGTATTTCCGATCGGTTGTGTAGGTGTGACAATCAGGACATGAGAAAGGTCTGCTACTGCATCGTCTGGTACAAGTCAGAAAAGACCTTTAAAGCAGCGAATCAGTTCACATACCGGGGGCTCTGGACTTGGGCTGGTGCAACGTCTTGATTGGGTTCACTTTTGAACTCCGGGCCTGCAGTTGCGGGTTCTGGCGGTGATGTAGAGTTATAGTGGCTCGGGGTACCTGGACTGGGGAATGCATGAGCCTGCAGGGGCTGGGGCAGACATTCAGAGTTAAGTGTAGGTAAGGAATTATCCTGTAAGCCAAAATTCTGATTAAGCGTAGGCGGCTGGGCATGTTCTTTTGCCATAACTGACTGGAATGACCGTTGCCACAAGTCTCTATTGACGTCGTGAAGGTACTGAGGCTCTGTGTCTTCGAGGTCTGCGAAGGGGGGCCATATGGTTGCAGCAGCACGATGATCCCTAACGGATGATTTGGAAGAAGAATGTACACGATGCATCTTGATACTGATAATTTGGAGGAAGCCAGGAAGCAAGGTGAAATTTATCAGGTAAACCAGAAGTAGAGTGGCCAGTCGTCTGTATTTATCTTCATTTCTATGCTGGCCGTCTTCTTCCTCCAGAAACATCTCCTAGTAGAGGATAATGCACGATGCCAGATGATCGGCAATTTGGAGGATTCGATGCAGGGCATGCCAAAGGCGGGCCGCCAGGAACAGTCGGAGATACGGATAGTCGAGCAGAGAAAGGCGATACCAGCAGCGAAATAAGCAGCAAGATCTGCAGCCTCACCTTCAGTGACACCTGCGCCGACACGAGTAGGGCTGTCGTCAAAGTGGTTATGATCGTCGTCACGCTAGCAGAAGTAGATGTAGTCCTAAGTCCATCCTACAAGGTGGCGCTTTTGCTTATAGACTCCAGTACAGCCGTGGACAATAAACATCTTTCCAAATAATTCTGGTATCAGCACATATAGGAGATGTACCCGATAACTGTCCGAAATATGCCAGGACTGAGACTGGTGGAAGACGGTTCGTTGTCGCTCATTTGTCGCCTCACCTCTGAAGGGTGATGTTCATGCTGAGATTGCAGTAGAATAGGTTCGAGAAACCTTTATGTGGTTGTCAATCGAGGTTCGGTATCATAGAGAGTGCGAAAGAGAATTCGAGCTCTTTGTGTTTCTTATTGTTGGGTTTATGGACGCAGGTCGTTGAACTGCTTGCCACAAGCATGTTCAGCAACAAAAGAGTGCCTAAGCCTGGACACTAGAGCCCAAATATTGTTCAAAGGGTTTATCGCACACGGAATTGTTATGAAGCTGCCCATTCACCGTATCTTAGTCCGTCCTCGTCAGGCGAGGCATGATGCAGAAAACAAGCTTCTGCCTTTTCCCATCACTACATGCTCAGTGGACATTATGGATCGTTACCTTGAGAGAACCTGGGAACTTTAAAGAATCTCCAGTAGAGTGTATTTTCAGGTAAATACCCAGTCCTTCCTCCGATCCTCATTTCTAGGGCGAGCGGAGTCAGGCTGTGCGGCTGATGTGTGGTTACGGGGACTGTCATCCTCGACCAGAGCACTCAAGAGTAAGACCTGCGTTGAACTGTAGTGAAATTTTGAGTCAGCCTCGACTTGGGCTCAGCTGTAATGAGTTGAAGAAAGCTTGCTAAGTGTTTTTCCACTCCTGCGATTGATGAGGCATCCCACTACACAGGTGAAGGTGCAACGTTGGAGCGAAACGAATGCTGCGATGTCTTACCTTGTGTGAGAAAAGGTCTCTTGGCTCTTTGTTCGGCGAGAAATGCACGGAGCAGACGCCTGGCACAGGGCATCTGCGCTGAGCTCTGAGCCAGAGTGGCTTGTTGAGCGCCGACTGTTGAGCAGCTTGCTTGCTCGGTGCATCTTTTTTACCTAACGTTAGAAACCACATCATCTCTCACGATCTGATCTTTCTGCTCCCTTCTAGCTATTTGGCAATTGTGCAGCCTCCTTGAGCACGGTGAATGAGCAAATCACAAGGTAAGCCACGAGTCAGTCATGGCGCGTTCCACGAGCGACGAAATGTATATGGGCCAGGGTAGTCG
This sequence comes from Fusarium nisikadoi, assembly GCA_013623555.1. Lineage (NCBI taxonomy): Eukaryota > Fungi > Ascomycota > Sordariomycetes > Hypocreales > Nectriaceae > Fusarium > Fusarium nisikadoi. Next base: position 8,284 of record JABFFB010000473.1, on the reverse strand, counting down.
CTCTTTGCTCTTCGCATGCTCAAATATTTCCGAAACTTGCTCGTGAGCAGGAGGGAGCTTGACCAGGTGCTGAATTGAAGGCCATGTAACTCGAGTCGTAGAAATGAGGAGCTCGTTGAAGCTTGTATAAATAACCCACAAACATCCTCAAAATGAAGCTCCATCGCCAATTCAGAAACCGCACGCAAAAGCTCATTGCCAAACCAAATATTGCTACCAGAGTTTAACTGCAGTGGACGACATCCCGTGCACGGTCAACGATGCCTCAAGAAACGACCCAAGCTCCTAAGATCGGTTCAAAGCAACCCCAACACCAGCGCGACGGTAAGCCCCTACAGCAGGTCAAACGTACTTTACTTACAGTGGCCAAGCGCTGTCTCCAGCCATGCAGAAATGGCTGAGCCAGTCAAAACAAGAGGAGCCTTGGTCGCATCTGCGGGTGCCGACACAACCAACAAGCACTCGAGCGGCTGAACTGCCCAAGCTGTGACGAAGGAAACCTGGTACAAAAGCCACAAAAAGATGGGCTAAGGCTCGCCTCGCATTGACAACTGGCCAGCTGTTGTTTGGATCGATCGAAAGAAGCACATGTTGACAGGTCTTGGATGCTGGACCCAAATAAGGCTGGGTAGTTGGTCTCTACTTTAAATACACCAGTTTCCCCCATTCATTCCCAATAGACTTATCTGCTCTTCATCACCCAGACTTCAATCCGCCAGTTCATACCGTCGTGATCGTTCTTCCGAGTTCTTAGGCCACTGCATGCCCGCTCCTGTGAACATATTTGGTCTCGCCAATTGAATATTACCCTTCGCCATCCCATCTCTCACACTTTAGTATCACGCCTCTATCTCCATGCTTCCGTCGTGTCAGATCCTTTCTTTCCTTTTCCTCGCTCGTTAATACCGCCTCTCCCATGGACGAGTCTTCGATGCCTCGTGGCGTTGTGTTCCGCATTGTCAGGGCCCAACTGCAGATTTCTAGACCCACCAGTACCTTACGTGCGTATGGTTTAAGTCCACCGACATACTACTTTTTGCTGAATAGTAGCTGTCTGGCCAAGTCAGTTACAAGTCTCAGTCGGATCTACGACCGGTTCGGCGGGCCATGGTCAAACCAAACCGGACAGGCAACACCAACCTTCAGCGACCGAACAGATGCAAAGATACAGCGCCGGCGGAGTTCTCAAAACTATGGTAACTTAGTATGGGGGAAACGTTGGCCAATTGGTAGGTAGCTGTCGTGCTTCAAAGTTCCGGTGAGATTCTCGTCGTAACTTCATGAGAGTTGAAGATACCATGAATCGCTTTACAGAAAGGAGTCGCTCACCATTTAACTGACATGAGTATCTGTTGAATGGTGAAAGCACAGAACGGAGTCCTTCAAGGTCTTACAACTGCTATTTACGAGTCCTTCTTTAGTATAATGCTAATATTTGAGTACCTGACCCTGGTATTGCCGGTTCTCTCACCATAGCCAATTCAACTCCATTCTAATTACATTTAAATCGTCGCAAACACTTCCTCATTTAATAGTAGCTTCATCGTACTGTGATATGTCCTTTGCAGTAGCTCCTCCTCAGTTTGCTTGTCAAGCCACCCGTTGAAGCTCTAGCCACTCTCTGTCCTTCCACCGCAAGGTCAATTTAAACGTTTTTGGTCTTTGTTCCTCGTGACGCCATTCTTGGCTTTCTTTTGGCATGTTCTCTGGTGCCTTTTCATGTTGTAAGAACGATTGCTGGTATAATAGTGGCACTTAGGGCATACTAAGCCTCTACCCGCCCAGTATCAGACACCGACATGGAGACAGCTTTTGAAGACATACCTTCGGTTGTTGTCGCGGCCCTTCGAGATATCTTGCTCTGGGGACATTAAAGGTGACAAGACGGCGTGTTCTCTTTCCGATACTGAGGCAAAGCCATATTTATACAGGTTGGTGTGTTTGTTCGGCGATTGAGTAGTATAAAGTGCCTGCTGGGCCCATGACTGTGGCGAAGCGACAGGCTGCGATGGGGAGCTTGAGTGACAGAGAGGAATTACCATCGATGACTGACCAATTTGGACAGTAGGAGTTGGCTGGAACGATAAGTCCCATAATCGTGTATCAACATTGTGAAGATGCCTGAGCTCCGTCTCGGTCAAAATTGTCAAGCTATAATCCATTACTGGGGTACTAAGATTGTCGCCAGTAGTTGAACTGGAGTGAGGGTGCATATCTAGCATTTGCGTGGTAACAGTATGTAATAGGTACACAAGAAAAGTCTCAGCAAACAACAAAAGTGATTTGGGAACACAAATCAACAGTGTCCAAGTATATATATATGTATATATTTTGTTCTATGGTGCCTCCATCTAGTATCTCTTCACATCCCGCACCTCTACGCTGGAATTGCACTCTGATTGAGGTTAATCCTAGCTCGTTGACGGTTGGGCAGATCAAGTGCCCGCTCAGCCAACCATAAGCCGAGATTTGTGGATCTTGGAAATATGAAGTGACGCTAAGACAGGGCCGTCCTCAATTTCGTCGTCACAATTGGCCAGTGAAGCTGGGACTGCAAAAGTATTCCTCCACGAGAGCAGAAGCACCAGCCAGGACCCTATCTCCACACTTACAATGCGTCAGATCAGGCTGTCAGCACATGTAGGTCTCGCCGCCTTCTGACTGCCGTCTTATGAAAATCCTCTGTAACTTATCCAATGTACCTGGCGCGGGTCCCGATCCATGACCCGGGGCGCTCGTTGTCCTCAGCCAAGCATCCATGTTATGTTGAGGGGCAGTCTTTTCGGGAAAATGCTGTTGACCTTGCCAACTTATTGCTGAAAGGCTCAGTAAAGCGAACAGACACAGACGTGCGATTCTTTGCTTTTAACTTTGAAGCCCTAAAGCAACTGAGACGTTACGATGACACGGCGGGATAATACTTCGAACAGAGACGACGATATTGCACATCGTTTTCATGAACTGACTGGCAGTCAAAATTTTTAATGTAATGCAATAAATATTTCTCCAAAAAAAAAAAGCCAATAACTCTCAAAACTCATTCAGTTCGTCATTCGGAAACCTGAGGCCTTCGCCTTTCAAGAGGCCAACAACTCTATTGCTTCTTCTCCTTGCGAGTCTAGCCACAGAGGAGTAGCACAAATTATCTTCAGGATCTCCGACTCTTCTTCTTATTATGCTATTCATTCCTTTCATGCATATTGTAATGTCTTTCCATGTTATACGATCGGCCGCTTGTGTATTCGCATTTGGGGCAAGATAGACGTTTTCTGGACCGGCATCAGTATTAGTTGCACTCAATACACAAAAATCGCGCCAGTGAGACGTACAGCTTAGTATTGGCCTTCGGAGTGGGCACGGAAGCGTGTGGACTTCCTTCAACGCCGTGGACCCCGTCACGGATGACAGGCGACTCGTTCGCTGAACAACAGCTGTAATATACATATTGACTCAGCAAACAAAGACTTTACTTGACCTGAGATGTAACTTACACTGGCGACTCGTTCCATGTAGCTTCTGATGTCCTCGATGCTCTGCAACAGACCCTGATCGAAGAATGCTTCCACAACGGAAACTATTCCACGAGCTGGCAGGTCTCTTGTGTACTTCTCGGATGACAGAGGCTGTATGTAACAGGCCTCTATCTGTTTCTTCTCTCTTGAACGCTCTGGGCTCCACGCGAGACATGATCGGAGGTCTTTTGACACCAGCCCGCAGCCAGCAAGATTGAACCAGAAGACCCCGTGTTCTCGTACGTACTACACTACAGCCGTAAATATTGAGGTTTTCTGCAGTGTTGCCAGTATATTATCTGTCGGTGTGCTCGGCAGTGATTGGTTGTGCGAGTTGTAGCTCGAGCTGGTGGCGATCGAACTGCCAATGTTGGATTGAGGCATCGCACTCGATGCTTTTATGTCTCCAATTGCACTGAAGTCGAGGTTGGGGGGTTGTACTGGGCCTGGGTCGAAACTCGGCCAGAGATTTGCCTCTGACTCAGGAGCTTGAGTGTGTGTTCCAGGGAGCGCAGTCGAGAAATTGAACTCGTCATATGTCCGATCGGCCAGATTTTGGACATGTGCTAGCGAAATGCCCGCTGCAAGTATGTCCAAGAGTATAGGATCTTTGGCCCCAGGATCTGGTGTAATGGCCAAGTCACTGGAGCTTCCCACTTTTTAATAGGACGCCGGTGCCGATTGCTCATCCATCACCGATATCTGGGGCCCGGGATTGGCAACTGGTAGAAATGGGTATGTCTGGGGTGACGGTGCCGAGGATGGCGTCTCGCCTCGTCGTAGAGACGCAGCTAGCTTCTGCGAATGTTCCGCCATGTTGAAGTCGATCAAATGGAGATGCTTTCGGGCTGCGGGCCAAAGCCGCTTTGCGAGAAGCTCAAAGGCCTTGCGTTGATCTTCATCTTCAAGGAAATTGAGCCACAGACGGATGCCAGCGAGAACATCGGCTTCTGTCAGTCGTCCTCTTGGGTAAAGAAGATGGGACACGACGTACGACAGGGTGCAGAAGGCGAACATTTTGACGACGCCATTGGGTGCTTGTTCGGTCGATGTGTTCCAGAAAGCAAACACTCCTGCTTGACGAAGTGCTTCGGAGTCGTGGTGAGGTTGACATCTTGAGAAACATCGACGAAATGTTCCCAGGGAATTTGCGTTCCTGGTCGGGCGGTTCAAATAGACGCACTGGTGTTTTCTAGAGCCTGAATGCTAGGGTTGGTGAAATCAGGCTGTGAGTCTGGTGCACTCTTGGCTGTGCACAATGAGTTCAGCTCAAGCGCACGGTCATCTTGACGGCTGGTTGAACGACTGTTTCTCGACTCAGGCTCTTTTCCATCGAGGTGGACGAAGCCAGCAGAAAGGCCGTCCACTTCTACGACTGCCGTTTCGCTGCTATTGAGCCCCCAACGCCAGTGCGCGTGCTGCTCCCATCGTACGAGTACAAGGGGCTGCACCGATCGAGGGGCAGCTGGCTTGAGGGAGAAAAGTTAAATGGTTCGCCCGTCGCCTTGAACGGTACTCTCCATCCAGGCCTCTAGGGCAATGCGGCTCTCTAAGACGGGAGCACGGCCCGGAGCGGTTTCTACGCTCACTTTGGGAGATCGCTAGCCTAGATGCCTTGGCGTACGTTGATTTTAGCCATATTGAGCAAGGAGGCTTGCTCGCTGCAGTGCTAAAGAGCAACGATCAGCCACGTCACTTACTCATAAGCTGCTCGTTCGGCTCACCACTTGTCGATGAGCTGAAAAAGCAGCTCGCAAGCATGATAAGACGTCACTGAGCATGGCAGTTACTCGTCAGCGTAATCGAGTATCTGAGCAGGAGGAGCTGCGCATGGCGTTTCGGAATTTGCTCGTTGTTGGTCTGCGAGCAACTGGTGAACTATTGGGGCGAAACGAGCAGCTCCCGGACACAAATTGTTGTTACATGACAGGCCGTTGTGAGCGAAATTGCCAAAGGACAATTGAGCAGAGAGCTTTCATTGATTGCTCAAGTACTGCTCGTGAGTATTGGTGATGGCGAGGTAATTATGCGACCGAGCAACCTGCAATTGATCTCTGAGTAAACTGAGCTTCTTGAACATAATATAAATATCTTATGAATAACAAAGGGTATACTTTTCCCCCAAAAACCTCATCAAACAATAAATTGTTGTTAGAATTCCTCGTGTGAAGTGGTATCATCCCCAACGCTTGCTCGGCAATGTCTCACGAATCAACGCAAGCTGGGAAGACCAGCCCAAGCCAACCAGAATACCACCATGGCGGTAAGTCACTGCTGCCCCAAGCCAGACTTGTTTTGCTTACTGTCTGCCAAGCGAGTTCGCCAGCCGTGCAGAACTGGTTGGACCAGCCAAAAAGGGCTGAGCCCTGGTCACCTGCGCATGTACAGACACAAACAACAAGGACTCGATCGGCAGAACCGCCTAAGCTGTAACGATGAAGAACCATTGCAAGGGCCACTATGCGATTGCCCGGGGCGGAAAACCAGGAGTCTGATGTTAGGCTTGTTCATGGGGTGAAACCTTGCCAGGGCTGTCGGTTGGATCAGTCGGCAGAGGCGCAGATTGGTAGATCTTGGTTGGCCTGGGCTGATTGAAGTTCCACAGTGATGTTCACCCGCTGGGGTCATACTTCGCTGCAGATCTATAATGAATGCATTTAATTAATCCCAATCGTCTATATTCCAGTGTTCCCTGCCATTCCAAATAAATCCTCCGCTTTCTACGATACTGAACCATCATCAATACACGCATCCAAACTCATTCCGTTGAGTTTTTGGGCTACTGTTTGCCCGTCACTGTAGTCATTTATAGATCTGTCCCTCGAGTCTCATCCCGAGTTCATCGCTCCTGTTGGCTTTGTGATGCTATCCTCAAAACTTCATGGTCTAAGTGCCTTCTTACACTGCCTATCTTTTCCATTCGCACCATTTCCATGTCTGTTCTTTATGTGCCTTCGCAGGTTGAATTCATGTTTGTCCCTGTGAGAGCAGTATGGGCATATAAAAGGTTTCCTAGACAATTGTCAGTCAGTCTCTAATCCGCTAGGCCAGTAGGTCGGCGTACTCATTGTCACCCGAAAAGCCCTCAATCCATTTGCAGAAACGTTGACGTTCTGTCTCTGCGTCGAATAGCAACTATGTCCGATAAAATTAGCTCCGCTGTCCTTTCTGCTGTCTGAGTCTCACTTACGCCTCCCAGTTGTGTCATGTAGAACTTTATATCTTCAATACTTTGAAGAAACCCCCATTTAATGAGGGGTTCAGCAACAGCGACAATACCACGCGACTCTGTGTTACGAGTATGCTCGACAGCCAGCAGTTGTTGGATGTATGATGATGTCTGTTTGCACTCCATTTGGGCTGGTATTTTGCGCCACCATGAGCGACGTGATATGTGGTCTTTCGACACTAAACCGGAGCCGGAGAGCTGATGCCAAAAGTTACAGTTGTCGCGGATATATTCTCTGACAACCATAAATGTAGATGTCATCCGCAAGGCACTAACATGAGTCGTTGTTTCCAGCAGGGCTCCATCGCTCAGTCCTTGGGTGAGGTTCGTGATGAGGTTGGCATAGTCGGCCGATTGACTTGCTGGGTCTCCAAGTGCTGTGAAGTCCTGTGATCCCATCATGTCGAAGGTTGCCGATAACATGGAGCCCGAGTCTGACCATGCCCGCGATTCAGGGTATGGCTCGTTTATTGGGTCCGGGAAGCCTTGGGGATTCTGGCTGAAGGCTGTGGGGGTATTTATCGTGCCAATATTGACTTGCTCGTTACCTATCCATGTATCCTGAAGCGGGCCAGAGCTTTGTCCCATGCTCCCCTCGTTGGATGGTTGCTGAGCTTGCTGGTCATAGTCGAATGGCGGGATGGTGCTGAAATCGGCAGGAAATGGCGGTATTGAGCTTTTGTAGTGGCTAGAAGACACAGGAGAAACGCTCCCACTATGGCCGTGAATACTCGTAGATCCCGATAATAGTTGCCCATGGTCAAGGTACTGAGAATGAACATGATTCTGTGATTCAGGCCACATCTGTGCGGCCAGAGCATCAAAGGCCTGTCGCTGGTCCTCGTCCTTGATTGCATCACGCCATGAACGAATACCGGCTGGGATATCGCTCTGCTTGGCTCTTTTGCGAGCACAGAACAGACGGGCAGTTACATAAGACAAGCTACAAAAGGCAAATATCGAGACCAAGTCGCCGGGTTCTTGGCCAATGACTGTGTCGCGGAAAGCAAACACTCCTTCATAGCAAAGCCCTTGAGCATCATGGTAGCTTTTTCGTAGGCTATCAATTGTCGATGTATTTAGAATCCGAGAGATATCGACAAAATGATCCCAGAGAGCCTGCATTCCGTCTCGGACTGTTCGAATGGAGGACCATGCGGCCTCTCGAGCGAGGATACGTTCATGGATCGTGGAAGATGATGCGTTGGGTATGTCGGTTTCCGGGCCAATTTCGCAAGCATTACAGATAGCATCTAACTTAACAGCAAGGCTGTTTCGAAAGAAGTTCTCTGAGGTTCTCTGGGGGGGTGGGGGATCTGTCGCATCGAGGTAAATGAGACCAGCAAAGAATCCGTCAACCTCCACAAGAGCTTCGTCTATCATTCTAGTGGGGGCGGGGGCTGAAGGCAGAGAGGGCTTTTGCTGGCAGAAAGTAGGGAGGAAGAGAGCTGCGAGGACAACAGAATGGTTCGCAAGATGCCTTAATTTATCTATTTAGTCCTTTACTATGGCATCCACTTATTCAGGCGCTGGAATCATCCCA